>MJUU01016598.1:22225-69957 GCA_002080025.1 Modiolus philippinarum | reverse complement strand
CCCCCCCCCCCCCCCCCCCGCATGGAAGGGGCATTCCTTTACCCAACATCCAGTAGCACCTTGAAGTTCTGCAGAGGGAGACCCTGAGACTGTTTCAGGTGCCCTTATTAGAAGCGTCCAGGTGATCCTAACAGTTAGATGAACATAGATGGTGGTCGGGTGCCCATATTGTTATACATATGCAAACTGTTTGCAAATATTGACATAAATGCTAACAACACGCTTTAATCATACCACATTAATCAAAACTGCTGGTAATGCATCTGGTGAAGCATCAGTTTTCAGGGGCTCTATACTGTGCGGTGGGGCACGTCCCCAAGTGTTGGGTAGGAAAATGTATTTTGTACGGTGGGTAGTCCTGACCGCGAACAATTGTGGCCAAAATGGGTACAAAAAAAAACCCACGCCGCAAGCAGTATGAGGACAGACCCTTCTCTATTTTTCGCACAAGGGCACACTGTAGGAGTCGAATAAAAGGCTTAATTTCCGACTCCTACCTATTTTTCCCATCAAAACTTGTCCCAGTTGTCCTTCCACCTTAATATCCTTTTCTTTTTAAAGGGATTAACTTGTCTTAGTTCTCATATATGATTGATTGATTGAATATTGTTTAACGTGTACTCAGCAATCTTTCAGCTATATCGAGACGAGAACAAGTTTGTTGACAAATAATCATTTTGGGGTATGGAAATGGCCATGGGACGGGAAATTCTGACTGCCACTGGAAAAGTAGGGTGAAATCGTCAAGGGCGGGGAATTTAGCCTTGCAGCCGATCACCTACGGACCACCCCAAAAAGAGCTTGCTACAAGGGTTCTTTAACGTGCAGGAAGCGTGGCATTTCTTCCAACACGTGGATCTGAGTTTACATCCCATCCGAAAGATGGGTTGTGTATTTATTAATCCCGCACAACCACGGAATGGGTCCTATTTCTATATCCCGGGACCCTCGGGGTCAGCCTCCGTTTAGGAGGGGTCACACCCCGCAAGCCGGAGATACTGGGTCCTATTTCTATATCCCGGGGTTCCCTCGGGGTCCACTGTTAGGATGGCTCATACTCCAAGCTCAGAGGATGCTGCGGGCCTATTCTTCAGCCGGGACCGCGCACGGCGGAGTTCTCATATACCTGATCCAATGTACCTGTATCGGTTTCAGTGGCTTAGGCCTCAGAGCTGCAGGGCGCGTCCCTAGTTAGTTGATATGAGAATGCCCTTTCTATGTTGAATACTCTGGTCATAAAACGATAAGCCGGATCGCAAACCATTGTAGCCAAATTATTTTGAGATACGCATCGCTTCTTGCAGTATAAAGACCCCTTTTATATTTTTCTAAGGAGAGTAGAGCTACTGGGTCTAGTGTAGAAGGTTAAATATCTGTTCCTACCCATTTCCCCCTTTTCATGTTGCAATCAAAACTTGTTATCCCCGTTGTCCCTTCAACCATTATATCTTTGTTGTTTTATTTTCTTTTTTTTTATTTTGTTCTCGTCCTGATTTACCTGAAATATTGCTCACCTGATGTTAAACTCTAATTAATTTAATTAATCAATTATCTACCTGACATGCTGGTATGGCCAATTGACGACCTAAAATAATAATACAGAAGATGAAGCAGATTTCAAACCCCGAAGGTAAATACATTTCTAGGCACCTGAATCGGTTTTCAGGGGCTCCGGCTTCATAGCAGTCGGGCGCGTCCCTAAGCCTTGAAAAAGGAATGCCTTTTATAAGCGAAATATTCGGATCATAATTCAGAAAGGCTATCCACGACTCATTGTTGCCAAACAGTGTGGAGAAATGTTACGTCCTATACAGTATTAAAACCCCTCCATATCTCTATTAGGAGGAGCAGACTCACTGGAGGTTTTAGGTGGCTTAATTTCTTGCCCCAACCCATTTCTCCCATTTATCAGTGGCATTCAAAACTCGTTGCCCCATCTACCTTTATTTCATACTTCCTTTCCATATATTTTTGTAACGATTAACTTGTTCTCGTCGTGACATATTCAAGCTGAAAATTTGCTCACCAAACGTAAAACTCCAAATGATCAATTTATTTTGAGAAACGCCACGTCCTTTGCACAAGGCCTTCTGTGTCTAATTTAGAGGAAACTTACTTGGGTTTGTAAAGAGGGCTTAATTACCTGTCCCTCCGCCAATTTCCAGTTGTAATCGAAACTCGATGCCCCTTTATTTCTTCATTTCAAAGACATTTCAGTCATTATATTTTAAAACATAATGTTTTGATTTGATCTACTTGTTCTGTTCCTGTTACAGCTGAAATATTCTAAATTTATGTTTTTTTGAGCATTCAGTTAAATGTAAAATGTGGATGACACTCAGTTTACATCACATGTAAAAAATTGTGGATATCCAGTATACATGTTGTACATGCAACGGTTTACAATCAGTTCCAGAGGAACAAATTACATTGCTCATCAAGTGAAATAATCTCCACCTGGAAAGTATTTACTGCTTACCTAGTGTAAAAATCTCAAGACGGAATAAATCTCAAAGATATGCTAGTAGTTCCACTTGGAACTTAGTACACAGAATACTTTTGGCTTAAAAACACAGATAAAATATATTTTGTATTCACTAATCTCACATATTTTCCTCCTAACTTGACAACGGTCAACTGATAGCTAAATCCCTACACCTAATAATCAATAAAATTAAAACTGAAAACAATAAGTTAACAATGGACGCCGGAGTGTATTATTTTCCCCCAAAAAAATACTTATATTCACGACCTGTATGTTGTAATATTCATTTGACAGTTAATTAGGTTCGCCGACTACCGTGTCCGATTCCGTCTTTTACTTGTACCCTATGGGGTATACCTCAGACGCTTATTGATCATTCAGATGTTTGTCAATAAAAAATAAACGTGTGAAATGTAAACAATGACACACAAATGTTTTGTTACTGCCCCTCAATGAGATTAAATGCTGTACATTTTCATAGTACCTCGAACTTCATTTAAATGTCTGGTATCAGTGTGGAATATTGATCAGCTTTGATGATTGTTCAAATCACATGGGAATGAATATTATGTTATGAAATTATTAAGTATTCTAGATGGCCATTTGTGGTGACATGAAACATATAAATCTTTAAATATTACATGAGTATAAGGAGTAAATTGTTCTGGTTTCTTTTACAAAATATAATGCAAGTGTATGTTGTATTTTTTAAGAATTTTGAATGATAAAAAAAAAATTACGGAAGACCTGTCAGCACACAGAGAGCTAGAGACGGTTAGACATAACAAGCGGTGAAGCTCATCAAAAGTTATACTTGTTCAGAAACAACAATGGGTTGACAGCCTCATTTAATACTGAATGGGTCAAATTTTGTTATCATCAAGAATAGAGATGTGATCCATTTTATGGTGATAAATAACTAAGTGTCGAAGTTACTATTAATTTAGTTTCTGCATATGCGAGTTACGCCCATTAGTAAGTTTTACACATGACAACATGATTCTTTCTGGTATTTGGAAAGGAAAAGGAAAACCCATCTTTTAAACAATATTTGAAACTACATTATACATATAGATTTTTATTTGGACAATCACTAAAAAAATGTTACACTTTCAGATATTTGTTGATAGCTGATCTTCCAGCAAAAGCTGAATTTTTGAATATGATGTATTTAGTGGACAAAAATGCCCGCATCACATGTTATGTCTTAGGTTAAGTTAAAAAGCCAAGAAGATAGTGCAGTGTGTTTTCATACAGAAGTGAAGAATCACGTTATAATTACACAAGTCATAATGATGTTTAAGCTGATATGAAACTGGGACCCTAAATAAGCCAAGTTAAAGATTAAAGGGAATTTCTTGTTCCTTATGTACTTGTTAAAGGTACAGTCTCAGATTATATTCATGTAATTCTTTTTGGAATAAAAAAAAAACACTGAAAAATAAATGTGTTTTTTCTTCTTAGAGTTATAGAGATTATATTATTGGTTAACATTTGAGTGAAATATGTAATCGATTATCAATACATTACTCTGAAAGTAACTATATAGAGATTGCTAAGAGACATTCAAAACATTATAATCACTTCAAGGCAACTGAACTGTAAACATGGTTGCCGTATTATGGTATTCCATTCCTAAATGGAATACTTCCCTATGAATACATAGTAAACTTAAATTGTTTATAGGAAGCTATACTTAGGGCCTATTATTGGCATAGAATTGCTTACCAATGCAGTGAAACTGCGATCTGTGTATGGGGTTGGAATTCTTTTAAACAGATCATGCGATGTCACATACGTAGAAAAGGTATTGTGCAAAATACAACAACAGGTTGGTAAGCATTCGATTCTGTTGAACGGGAATTCCTTGAAAATGCTTTGAAGAGTTTCAATTTTAGTTCATCCATATGTAAATGGTTCTCAGTTTTATACAAAGGGGCCAAGAGCTGTGTTATTAATAATGGGTATTTGTCAAAGTTCTTAAGTCTTGAGCGTGGATTGCCACGAGGCGATCCATTATCCCCATATTTATTTATTATTGGTGTTGAATTATTGTCTTAAAAAATTAAGGAAAACAACAACATCAAGGGTATTACAGTAAAAGATGCTGAATCTTTGATTAGCCAATATGCAAATGACACTTTTTTAACTTTAGACGGGAGTGAAATGTCTCTACAAGAATCTATTAATTGTTTTGAAAATTTTCATAAAATTTCTGGTTTGAAAATAAACCCATCAAAAACAAAAGCAGTATGGATTGGAAATAAGAAGTATTCTGATTTAGTTCTGTGTCCAGATATTAAATTACAATGGTCTTACTCAAATTTTAAACCTTTAGGCATTTTTTTCATTGAACATGGATAGTATGATAGACATAAATTTTAAAGCAAAAATTAAAGCAGTATCACAAATTTTGAAAAGTTGGCAACATAGAAAACTTACTCTTTTAGGTAAAATTACTGTGATTAAAACTCTAGCTGTACCAAAACTTCTTCACTTACTTACATCATTACCAAATTTAAGTCCGACCATGATGAATGAATTAAATCGACTTTTCTACGATTTCATATGGGATGGGAAACCAGATAAAATAAAACGATCTACATTGATTGGGGATACTGGAATGGTGAACTTAAGATGACACATCTTGAATCATTTAATTCTTATCTTAAAGTAGGTTGGATCAAACGGTATATGTGTGATAAGGATGGTCTCTGGCAAAATTTTTTGGAACTGAACTGTATAACTTTGGGGGTGATCGAATTTTTTATTTAGAAAAGTCAAAACTTAATGAAGTTGTACCTAAAGTTAGAAATCCGTTTTGGAAAGATGTTCTACAAGGATTACACAATGTGAAGCCAATTACCAAGATGAATACTGAGGATATTTTATCACTTGATATTTTGAATTTTGTTTCCATTGATGAATTTAGTTATTATATCAGATTGGAAATGTATGGAATAAAAAACTTGTGTGATTTAATTGATAAGGACAGAAATGATTTCTATACTTTTACAAAAATTGGACAGATATGTCAAACTCAAAATTTCATGAAATATCATAGCCTTATCGCAAACATTCCTAGATCTATGAAAAATACTATTAAAGAGAATATTAGGAATTTTCACATTGAGTCTTTTCATGCATCTGATGTTTTTATAGAAACGCTATCTTCAAAAAGTTCATTAAAATATATATATGTGTGAATTTAATACAAAATATTGTTGAGCAACCAGTGAATAGTTGCCAAATGGGAAGAAGCATAAACCTATGAGTTAGACGGCTTTAATAAATATTTTATTATTTTAAAAAGATGTTGTCCTAATCCATACTTAAGAACTTTTCAATATAAATTATTACATCGCATTATTCCAATAAACAGTTACTTATTTAAGATACACATCAAAGACTCGAATATATGTACTTTTTGTAAGACTTGCATAGAAACAATTGAACATTTATTTTATGATTGCTCAGTTGTTACTAATTTTTGGGCTCATTTTTTTATTTGTTAAAAAAGATTCTATACAAATGTTATACAGGACAGATCACAAGTACTTCTTGGTTTCACAGAGGAAACTCCTCTCTTAAATTTAATATTGATAATTGCAAAAAAACTATCTTTTCAAATGCAAATTGGATGAAAAAATGCCTAATCTTAGAGGAGTTGAATTTAAATTAAAAAAAATATATGTCCTTAGAATTATTTATTGGGACTGAGAATAAAAATGTTCATGCTGAAACATTCTGGACCCCTGTTCATGTGATATTTCCTTGATTTGTAAATTTATTTATTTATTTTTCTTTCCTCTGTCCCCAAATGGAGCTTGCCAAACAGTATGGATTTTGATTATTTGTAATGATAAATTGATTCCTTTTTCTTATTATATAATGTATGTATACCTTATGAAGAATGAGTAGTTGAAGTGTGTGAGAGTGTAGATGGATGATCATGTGAAATTGTTGGGAAAAAATATTATGTATATTGATATCTATGGTTAAAAAACACATTTTACAGTCAAATGAATTACATGTTTAGAATTTAAAAACCTCATTACACCCTAGTCAGGTGGTGATGTAGGGGTGTATGTAAAATGCCTGCCTGCAAAAACAAATAATAAAAGAAAAAATAATTTTTAAATATCTGTTGATGATGATAGGAATAATGTGAGTTGCACAAGAAAAGATAACAGGAAACGCCAACAATAACTGAAATCAAAGTAACATGTCACAACTTACCTGGCTTTTACACGAGAAAAACAGAAATAGGACTAACGTAAACAACGATCGAATTTAAAACCACGAATTTAAGTACCAACGAAACAGTAATAGTTATGAATACCAAGAAAAATATAAGTCATTTGTTCAGAAAACAAATGTAGGTCTACCCGAAGAAAATTCTCGTAATAAGTGTTTTGGCTTGATGAAACAAGAAAAATTTTCTTCATTACATGTCATCAGCCATCTCTTACAGTTTACGAGTTAAATCATTGAAAAAAAAAATTTAAATTGTTAACAAATTGTATTTTGTAAAACTGAACATTTTCTCCATAACATGTCATTAGCCATCTCTTTCGGTTTACGGGTTAAATCATTTATCACGAAAAAAATCTATGGTTGCTAAGGATTTCATTGTGTTGCTAAGGACTTTGATCTTTGATCTTAATGTGATATTGTAGGTAATATAAAGCCGAACAGATTCGCAATTCAAAGTTTTTTTCTATTTCTTACAGTTTTTGAGATATAAGCAAGAAACCTCAATTTTGGAATCTATCACAGCTTCCAAGATATACTATAAAAATATATGGTTGCTAAGGATTTCATTATGTTGCTAAGGACATGGAACTTTTTCCTTGATGTCATTTTATAGGTCATACTAAACTGAACATTTTTGCTTTTTAAGTTTCTGTCTATCTCTTACTGTTTCTGAGATATAAGCAAAAAAACCTCTATTTCGGACCCCGAAAAACAGTTTACGGACCCTGGGTCCATAGCGGTTGGTCCAAAAATTTTGGACTCATTTCCTCTTTACAACATTACGAAACTTTTTGCCTATGGTTGCTAAGGACTTTTATGGCAAATAACGTTGTTGCGAAGGACCTTGACCTTTGAACTTGACCCCATTTTGTCGGCTATATTGAGCTGAACAAATTATCTTCTATATAGTTTCTTCGTATCTTTAATAGTTTTTGAGATATAGGCAAAAAACTCTAAAATCGGACCCCGAAAAATGGTTTTTGGGCCATAGGTCCAAAATGAATGGTCCAATCATTTTGGACCCCCAGTGTCAAATGTAGACCTCAATGAGACAAACATTCTCTCGAATACATTTGATCATCTATCTCTTACAGTTTACGAGTTCAAGCGATAACAAGGCAAAAGGTCATCGGTGACCTTGACCGGTGACCTTTGACCTTGACATTTTTAGATGGCCATATATGACTTATGAACAATGGTGAAGGTATCAGGTTTCCATGACTTATCGTTTGGGAGTATTTAGCATTAACGGAAACTCAAAATCTTTCAAAGGGCAACAACTCATGTAAAGAGTCGTCGAATCGAATCTCTTTGGACCAAATGTAACAAAGTTGCGTCTCATGACAATGAACATTTTTCTCATTACAAGTTTTCAGCCATCTATTACGGTTTACGAGTTAAAGCGATAACAAGGCCTAAGGTCATCCGTGACCTTGACCGTTGACCTTTGACCTTGACATTTTTAGATGGCCATATATGACTTATGAACAATGGTGAAGGTATCAGGTTTCCATGACTTATCGTTTGGGAGTATTTAGCATTAACGCAAACTCAAAATCTTTCAAAAGGCAATAACTCATACAAAGAGTCGTCAAATCTCTTCGGACCAAATGTAACAAAGTTGCGTCTCATGATAATGAACATTTTTCCCATTATATGTTTTCAGCCATCTATTACGGTTTTTGAGTTTAAGCGATAACAAGGGGCAAGGTCAAAGGTCAAAGTCACCGATGACCTTTGACCTTGACATTTTTAGATGTAACTTATATCAACTAAGAATAATGGTGAAGGTCCCATGTCTCTACGACTAACCGTTTAGAAGTTTTGAGCGATGACGGAAATTGAAAATCTTCAAAGGGCAATAACTCCCCCAAAAAAAAGTAGATCGCACGGTTTCGGACCAAATGTAATGAAGTTCCGTCATGACCTAACGAACATTTTCCCCATTACACTTCCGCCGTGCGCGGTCCCGGCTGAAGAATAGGCCCGCAGCATCCTCTGAGCTTGGAGTATGAGTCTTCCTAACAGAGGACCCCGAGGGAACCCCGGGATATAGAAATAGGACCTAGTATCCATTTTGGCCCCTTTGTCCCATTAAAGCTCGGAAACGGTAAGAGATACGAAAAATCTGTTGTTATTCTATATGTTTACAGTATTTCGGAGCCGGGTATTAAAAAAGGGGAAAGAAAAAAACATGGAATAAAAAAAGGATAAAAACAAGGATAAAAAAGGCAGGGTATAAAAGTAAGGAGAAAGGATACAAGCGGTCTATCAAAACGGAAAAAGAGCGGGGTATGAAAACAAGAAGTAAAAAACATTAAGAAGGAACTTATCACAGGAGAATCAACTACTTGTAACATAATGAAGATGAAACATGCTTTCCACATAAGGATGTAACTTATCCGTTTCGCTAAGGTAGTGTGTACTTTAAGGATTTAACTTATCCGTTTCGCTAAGGTAGTGTGTACTTTGTTAATTATGACGTAATATACCAAAATTTAAATTTGATAAGGAAAGGTAGGTCTTTTAGGTATATTTTCCATCTGAGTGAAGTTATTGGTGTAAATAATCAGTTTTTAAACATTTTTGAGTTTATGGTCTTCCAAACGTTTAGATTTTATCTGCACTGATGAGACATAAATTGTCGAAATGCGCATATGCAGAAAGTAAATTAACAGTAACTTCGGTATTTAGTTATTTCTTGTAACCAGAGATTTGCCTTACCAATAATACAAATAGTTTCGAAAAAAGGTTTATTGTTCGAGTAGAAGTCTACCCAAATTCCAGTTTGTCTAAAGTATTTTTTTCTTTTAACAGATCGCCATGGGAGACAGTAAAGAAGAAAACGCATTTCAAAAAGACTATGAAAATTATGTCTGCCGATAGAAAAAATTAGGAAAGGTGTTTCAACAGGAACTTACCAAGAATTTTTTAGGACATGTAAGTTTTTTTTTTAATGCACTGTGAAAAAGGTAAATAGCAGCTGTTGATTTAGCATAAGACTTTGTTATGGATTGTTTAATGAAGTATCATCATCTATGCAGTGGTTATTGAAATTATCCGAACCTTAGCTACATATCAATAAAGAAACAAATAGGCTGAAAGTTTGTCACAGTAATATTGTTTTGTGGTACAACTATAATATCAGTGAATGTGATATGTTTTTCCCAGTTCTTATACTTAGTGTCTTACTAACTAAAGTTAACTGTTCTGTATTTGACTCCTTAAACTGATATATATAAATGTTGTCAGTCTGTCAATGAGAATTAGAAATGATGTAAACAAAATGATCTGAGTATTCATTTAAATCACAATTTAATATCACAATATTAAAAATTAATCAAGGTACTAGTATATAGCTAGCTTAACTAAATATTGTATTTCAACCTAGTTGGTGACCCAGAAAGAGGACATTCCATAACCAATATATTTTTCGGTTTAGTTTGAACTGAACATATGTACCAAATCAATATCCTTTTCCGTAATTAGTCAGGTATATCATAAGTGTTTTCTGATCAACCTTTTTAGCACCCGATTTCAGGCGATTTGGGCATTAAGTTTTACCCTTTTCGGTCCGTCGGTACGTACCAGACAAAAAATGTCAAAGATTTCTATGCTTCTAGATGTTCAAGATACATTTTTGAAATTTAATGTGAAGCTTTGTACCGTGTCTCCCTTTTTCAGGTTTGTCACTTATCATTTCCTGTTTAACGGGAACTTGATAGTTATTTTGATTGATTTTTTGTCAAAGATTTCTCGACTTCTGTTAAAGACAATTATTAAACATTTGGTCTAAAACTTAAGCATAATGAAATGCACTGCATGTACGTCTTCCCTCTTTAGGTCTGTAGCTCATTCACTACATATTTGCCGGGACTTTGATTGACTTATTTTGGGAAAATTTGTCATCAAAGATTTCTCAACTTCTGTTTAAGATATCGATTTGAAATTTGGTCTTAAGCTTAAGTATGACGAGTTTTATGTCTGCCCTTTACTGGTCTGTAGCGTTACTACTTCCTGTTTGCCATTGTATAAAAAAATATATATTTGGCTCGGGAACCCAATGAAACTGAACAAAGATTGCTCATTTTGTTCTGATCCGATAAAAAACATGGCCGCCATCGCGGAACTTAATTTTTACATTAAACCCTATGGGAAAAATCATATTTTCATCTTCTGCTCTGAAACAGCTGAAGCCAGTTGAACCGAACTTTACAGGAGTGATGTACTTATGGTCCGTAACAAAGATGGCTCATTTCCTTCTGATCCAATGAAAAACATGGCCGCCAGCACGGAACATGGTTTAACATCGGACCCTACGGGAAAATCGCATTTTCATCTACTCCTCTGAAATAACTGAAGTACATTCAACCAAATTTAACAGGAATGATGAATGGAATGTCCTTTACAACGATTGCTCATTTCGTTCCAATCGGCGCCGTGCGCGGTCCCGGCTTATGAATAGGCCCGCAGCATCCTCTGAGCTTGGAGTATGAGTCTTCCTAACAGAGGACCCCGAGGGAACCCCGGGATATAGAAATAGGACCTAGTATCTCTGGCTTGCGGGGTGTGACCCCTCCTAATCGGAGGCTGAACCCGAGGGTCACGGGATATAGAAATAGGACCCATTCCGTGGTTGTGCGGGATCAATAAATGCACAACCCATCTTTCGGATGGGATGTAAACTCAGGTCCACGTGTTGGAAGAAATGCCACGCTTCCTGCACGTTAAAGAACCCTTGTAGCAAGCTTTTTTTGGGGTGGTCTGTAGGTGATCGGCTACAAGGCTAAATTCCCCGCCCTTGACGATTTCACCCTACTTTTCCAGTGGCAGTCAGAATTTCCCGTCCCATGGCCCTTTCCATACCCCTAAGTGATTATTTATTAACAAGCTTGTTCTCGTCTTGATATAGCTGAAATATTGCTGAGTAGACGTTAAACAATATTCAATTAATCAATCGTTCCAATCGGATAAAAAACATGGCCGCCAGTGTGGAACTTAGGTTTAACATTAGACCCCATGGGAAAAATCACATTTTCATCTTTTCCTTTGAAACTGCATAAGCAAATTCAACCAAACTTTACAGGAAGGATGAATAGAAGGTCCTTAACAAATATTGCTCATTTCGTAACAATCCGTTAGAAAACATGGCTGCCAGCACGGAACATAGTTTATCATTGGACCCTATGGGAAAATCACATTTTCATCTATTCTTCTGAAACCACTGAAGCAAATTCAACCTAACTTTACAGGAGTGATGACTGAAGGTACTTTACAAAAATTGCACATTATAATCAACGGAAATTATGTCCTTAGCTAGCTGTCAGTAACTGCGAGCATTTGTCCATACAGTACCTATGTGTATTGTCTTCATGTTTTATGTATTTCATTGTAAGGGTACTCGTCTTGATAAGTTGGACTTTTTTCTAGTTTGATTTTTACTGTGAGTCTTTTTGTGTATTTATTTTTTAGCAATACACCACACATAGGGGAGGGTTTAGATCCAAGAAAACGAGTTTAACCCCACCGCAATTTTTGCGCCTGTCCCAAGTCAGGAATATGTTGCTGGTTGGCTTGTCCTTGTCTTCTTATAAAATTTTAGTTTCTTGATATTTGGGTTATTGGATGTAGTTTGCTTTCATCGATTTATCCACTTTTTTACCTTTTTGGGGCCATTTAGGGCTTGCTATATGGTGTTAGGTTCTTTTTCATACTGGATAAATTGAAAGGGAAACTCCAGGGGTTTAGAGTATACTTGCAGAATTTAAATTGGCAGAACACTTGTAAAGAGGCGTCATAGCTGATAAAAACACATGTTTTGTATTGAAGTGAAAAGACATAATTATTTGTCTTCTGCGTAGAGGTTTTTGTAAACGGTGATTGCTTCATACAATTCTTACAAACTACAGTGTTTCCGCGCGAAGTTATTGTACTGCTTTGTTGACGAGTAAAAGAACACAACCACGTGGGTTATTTGAGGCTTACACAGGGTTATTTTCGTGCAACGTGTTTGCCGATTTTTATTTAACACGCAGTCGTGCTGGAGGATCATTATTCGTCATTTTTTGTGACAAAAAAGTGCACGGGCAATTTTTAAATTCTTGTTCGTTGTAAAACGACATTATACTTTTCATACTGGATAAATTGGATAAATTGGGTTAATATTTCTAGTACGCATTTGTGTAGCACCTTGTCAATCTTTACATAAAATCAATAAATGGCTATTTTTAGCACGCTTACAAATACGGAGATTATTTTATACGTGTGACACATTATACTTTGATATCATTTTAAATAGAACAAAATACTTGTGGAAACTGTACACAGAAGACAAACAAATTATCATCGGCGAAAGAGCTAACATTGTGAGTTAGGCTACAAGTAGAAATCTATTATACGGTGCGGCTTCGCCTTACCGTATAATAGATTTCTACTTGCAGCCTAACTCACTATGTTAACCCGCCGTGCGCGGTCCCGGCTTATGAATAGGCCCGCAGCATCCTCTGAGCTTGGAGTATGAGTCTTCCTAACAGAGGACCCCGAGGGAACCCCGGGATATAGAAATAGGACCTAGTATCTCCAGCTTGCGGGGTGTGACCCCTCCTAAACGGAGGCTGACCCCGAGGGTCCCGGGATATAAAAATAGGACCCATTCCGTGGTTGTGCGGGATTAATAAATACACAAACCATCTTTCGGATGGGATGTAAACTCAGGTCCACGTGTTGGAAGAAATGCTACGCTTCCTGCACGTTTAAGAACCCTTGTAGCAAGCTCTTTTTGGGAAGGTCCGTAGGTGATCGGCTACAAGGCTAATTCCCCGCCCTTACTTTTCCAGTGGCAGTCAGAATTTTCCATCCCATGGCCCTTTTCATACCCCTAAGTGGTTATTTATTAACAAACTTGTTCTCGTCTTGATATAGCTGAAATATTGCTGAGTAGACGTGAAACAATATTCAATCAATCAATCACTATGTTAACTCTTTAGCCGATGATAATATATAATGTAAAGAAAAGCCTTAACAATAAACAAACTTATATAGCCCTGTAACAATATATCAGCGATATTTGTAACAAAGATAGCATGTTTCGACTGAAAAACAACTTTTTATTTTGACACTGGTTTCACCTTTTAGAAACAAAAAGTATAGAACTGTTTGTAAAGTATGTGTGAAGTTGTAGTTTCAAACAGCTTTCAAATATTTATTGACCAATTAACATTTTAAACATCACCAAAATAGTACAACATAAATTTTTCCACATATGTTGCCAGTGAAATATATTTTGGGTATTAAATAACAAATTCAGTGTTAAATTAAAAGTGGCATTTCATTAATTTACAAGAACAAAACTTACAAACATTGATATTTAGAAATTATTAGATTTCACATTATCAACTAAATAATCAGGTTTAGCAACAGTCAATTGACCGAAATGAATTCTCTGTAGCCTTCCAACTTTCAAAACATGTCTGATTTTGAGGTCCGTTTTCTTCCACTTTTCAAAATTTCAATAATTTCAGAACAAATCATTTTAAAACGAATACAATCTGCAAGCAACGGTCCTACTTTAAACCTACCAAATATATTTCGAACTTTGTTTCTCAAGATAGCCACAATCGAGATACATAGCGTAACAATTAACCGCACATGAAAATCGTTTAAGAGCTCTTCTTCCATGAAAATACTTGGAAATTAAGATCAAAATATAAAATATACCAAAATTGCGCAATACACAATAAATTTTGTTATGTTGTACACGTGTTTCAAGGAATAACCCCTAAGCAACAGCATAAGAATAAAATAATATGGAAAGACACAATCCAAAATTGTAAGAAAGAAGTACTTATTACAAATAACAAAATAAGAGGCTAAATCCAGGACCAAAGGAATTAACCAAACCTAATTACAATTGTCCTCAGATTGTTCGGTCAAAAAGATGTTGAGCAAACTCGCATTTCGTCCTAGACGATAATATGCGGGTTAGATAGTGCTTGCATAGTGCTGCCATTTGATCCGATAAAATTATGTTCTATGAAAACACATACCAGAACATTTAACATTTTAAACGTAGGGGTCTGTTAACAATTGAGACTTCTAAGTATGAATTGTCTTTTTCAGCTTTTGCGCGAAGTAAATAATACAGGCTGTAGATAGCCTCTTGTTTACCTCTTCTCATGATATTACCATGCAACTTCCATAGAAGCTATTATTCTGGTCACAATCAAAGAAATAGTTGTACGACCGCAAAAACCTTCAGGTCGTATATTGTTATGATATTCGCGACGTCGTTGATGACTGTAGGCACTTTGTTAATTTTCGATTATAGTTCTAGATGAGTAATCCTTACGAAATATTAAAATAATGTTTCTTGAACCAAAAGGAAGACTCTGATTGCTTTTGAGTATTATTGTCACACCCGTTTTTTAAATGGCCAAATTGGTTGTTTGCATATATTCCTTTGCAGAATTGCAGAAAAGGATTCATTTGGCAAGTACCGTGTATAAGAAAAATGGGCCTCTAACGGGGATCTCAAGAATCTTTTTTTTTAATTTAAGTCCGATTTTAATGCTGTTCTTTCTCTTAATTGGATTCCTTTTGAAGAATTAACATAGCGCTAAATTATTAAATTTGATATCTTGTTTCGTTTAAAAGTCAGTGAGAGGCCAAACGGGGCCAAATTGGCAAATGTTCAAATAACCTATTTTTTTTATTTCTTATCTAGTTTTGATGGGATTTTTTTTTCTTTTGATTCATCTTGTTATAAGCTTTATGTAGTATGCCAACATATTTGATGTATCTTACCGTTTCCGAGCTATAAAGGGTCAAAGATGCCTGAATTGTAAATATTCAAGAAATGCTAAATCATTCTTTTTTTCATTCCATTTCGATGGAATTTATTTCATTGAATTCATCTTGTACGCTTTTGATCATACGTCAACAGATTTAGCGTAAATCTTCCCGTATCTGAGCTGTAAGGGGTCAAAGGGGCCAAAATTGCAGTTTAAAAAAATATTAAGTCATTTTTTCATTGGATTTCAGTGGAATTTTTTTCTTCGGATTCCTCTTGATAAAATTTTCAGTATTATGCTAACAGATTTGGTACATTTCTTACCATTTCCCAGGGAACAAAGCGGTTAATTGATATGTTCCTTAGTTTGTGTACAGCTAATTACTGTGTCAAGCTCAGTATTGTGTCTAACTTATAACTGTGTCAAGTTCTTTACTGTGTCCAAATTCACTTAAAATTCCACTTGTTCAATTGTCAGTGGCCGAAATGCTGCAGTAGTATCATGTTATGCTCGGCGTAGCCTTTTATTTTCGTTTGTCTGTCTTTTGCCCATGCGATTATTTAGCAGTCTTGCACTGCCTGAATATAATTAAATTATCAGGGGCCTTTAAAGGTTTGGTAAGTATTTTCAGGAGGGTCCTTTTTTCCATGCAACTCAAAGTTGACGATGACAATATAGTGTTTTCCAAAAGGTATTGTGTTAAGTAATGTTCATTTATATTCAGGCAAAATACGGAACTAAATTTCCATACAATATTAATTGACATTTCAAAATCCTCAGTTGATCTTCTTTCGTCTTCCGTCGTCTATTCTTTTCATTTTTGACCTAACTCAAGGGACAGATAAAGGCGAGTTTTGGGGGGTGGGTATTTTCACAGCCGACCACCGCCGACCACCTTTTTTTTAAAATATTTATGGTTGTTTTATAGTGTTTTTGCGTGATTTTATGGATTAAATCATGATTTTTATGCAGGATGAAAATAAATGTCAATGATATTTGTATATTTTTAGATGTAAAGAATACTGAGGCCACCACACTGAAATAACGAACACCGCCGACCACCAATGTCTTATTGTTTATAAATATATATATAATTGTTTTTTTTTTATTATTTTGTTTATTTTATTTTGTTATGGTGTTTTATTTTATCAAAGACCATTTGCATGATGTTGATAAGGTTTGATATTTGAATTTATTAAGTTGTTAATTGAAGTGTATACCGATTAATGTCAATATCAGCAATCCAATTTATGTTTTTAAGTATTACTTGATTGTAAATGAAAGTCTATTTTTTCAATACATACATTTATTTACATGAATATATCAATTATATGCAAATAATAAAACAAACAAGGTAATTAAAATAATTAAATTTCAAAGGTTTCAAAGAAAAAAATATATGCAAACAAATTTACAATACAATCAAGCGCTTCAAGAGTTCATTGTTTTTATAGTTGTTGTCCAACAAGAATTGTCCATTGAATAGTAAAGCCGTCTCAAAAAATAATACAGTTTTTTTTTCAATATATACAAAACGTTCACATATACCACATATTAGTCCATTTGTATTGTGACTAGAAATGTATTGTCAATTTACGGGCGTGGTCTCGCCCTTTCTGCAGTTGGTCTTTTCCTTTGACAGGGTTTTTTGGCCATTGATTTTGCTTTATTCACTACGAAATACTTCCCATCTGACGATGTTGCCATCCCCACTGTCCTTTTTTTTCTTCTGTCATTTAAGAAACTATCAAATACTTTGTCCTTGTCGGAATCACTTTTGCACCTCCAAATTTGGTCAGGAACAAAATAATGTTTATAAGCGGGTACAAGTTGGAAGTCGCCGTGTCCGTGTAAACTACCCCTGAGATGTAAGAAAAGGTTTTGAACACAATCATACAGTTTGTTGATTAAGTCTGGTGTAGACTGTGGCTTCCAGTCAATAGCTCTCTTGAACACATGGTTCATACTCTCTGAGTTGTTGTTGGTCCACAACTGCTCACCCAACTCGCCCTTTGTTCTTCTAGGATTGGTCACAAATTGTTGTACTCTATGTTTCATTTGCTCTTCGAAATATTTGCATAATGCTGGGTGTTCTTTCATATCCAATAAGATGTCAGCTGATTTGGATTCGTAAGAAACAGTTGTGTCTGCATCCGTCAGACCTCTTATACCGAAGACCACATCCATCAGGCGCTGGCGTTCTTTAGTAGGAACTCCTACTTTGTCTTGCATATAATGCATGAAATTTTCTTTTAGATGCTTGGTGCATAATCTCCTGTTGGCATTGGGAAAGGCATCTTGAATGGACTTTGTAAGTGCCTTTTCATCGTCCGATCCAAAAAACATGTCTTGTAGCAATCTCAATTCTATGTCTGTAAGTTTTATTTCCGTAGCTACGTAGGAGAAGAATGAGTAATAAGTTCGGTACGATGCGTCTTTATGTAATAACAGAGGTCCTATGAAAATTGGATTGTCTCTGGATTCTGTCTTGACCACCCTTGGATTTTTGTATACCAAAGTTGTAACGAAGAAACTGCCCAGGTTGAAAGTTCTGTCCACACCCACAGTTCCTCCATGTTGCTTAAGAAAATGTTTGAGGTCAACCATTTGGTTTTCTACATGGCAAATAACTGAAGGCACTTGATCTTTCTTGTGTATTATCTGTTGTACAAATGGATGTGTGTTGGTCATGTTTATGACTGCCAGTATTTCATCCGCGATGTTATTTTGAGGTTGGACGGTTTTCTTCTTTTCCCTATATTTAGCATTTTTTATTTGTCTTGTGTTCTTAGGGGCGTCAACGGAATTATTGAGATTCATCTCTGTGAATATCTGCTTAGGTTTTCTACTATCGGATTTAATCTGCTGAAGGACTGCTGGATTTGTTCTAATCTTTTCGTTTGATGACATGGTGTACTTTCCTACGTACTCATATAAGGCGATGTGTTGAAGCGAAGCATCGGCGCCAGAGGAAAACCAACTGACGTGCTTCTTTAATTCATGGTTGCTCTTTAAAGTTGTCTCGAACCGATGCATAATTACAATTTCACTTGGTTCTGGTTGTGGTTCAGTGGGCGAAAATATGGTCTTTCCTTTGATTCTTTGTCTATTACAGAACTGACCATTTTTTGGAAGATAGTTTTGAAGCTGTCTGCTAAGTGGTACGGTTGATCATGACATCTCCCTTTACTCGTGTCCCATACACCACAGTCGTCGTAGTACGAACGTTTCTTGTCACTGGTGCTGAAATTGTTTTGGTTAGTGACAAGAAACCAACAGTCGGACTTATCTCCGGGCGGGCAAATGTCAAATACTCTTTCTTTCTTTTGAATTTTTTGGTATATATCTCTAGCGGACATAAACTTTGAAGATGGTAGGTCGTTCACGCCATGTGCTCGAGGCAGTAATATATTACCATTCTCAAACGAAACCGGGATGATTCAAAGTTGAACTGGCCAATTTCAGCAAGATAACAGGAACTGCATGTGAAAGAAGCATCAGGTCGAATAATATATTCTATTTCGTGAAGTTCTAGTTGTTGGCATGAGTAATGTTACCAAGAGTTGCAAGAGTCACATTGCACTGAGTTGGCTGTACAGTTTCTACGGCAATCTCCACATGGCCAAAACGCTGAACGGGCAGAATAGTTAACTCTTCTCTTTCCTGGCATTGTCGATTATTAATTTGCGATAGTATTAATTAAGAAAACTTTGTAAAATGAGTATGGAAGTTAACAAATTTGAAAGCCTATATATAGTAAAGTGCACAAAGAGTTTAAATTATCAACCAATAGCCTGCAAAATTTCAAGAAACCCAATAAAATTGCAGGAAGAATCGATTGTAGAAACAACAAAATAAAAAAGAGAGCCAATTGAAAACAGAAGAAGCCATAATTTTGAGTATTTTCCAATTCTAATGTATTCTAAACAAAGTTGCGCATGACTTCGGAAACTTTCCCTTTTGATTTTTAACGTTCATAAACTCTATGAAAACATAAACATATGTTCGTAAAGCACAATTTTAAAGCAATGGATTGAGAGTTATTGCTATTCAAACTTTAGTCCAGTTTGCATGTTTTGTTAATTATCCCTTGCACATCTAATTAAGGAAAACATGTTTGTTCCTAGTAATTGCTATTCAAACATTACATATCAGTTCTATCTGCATGTTTTCTTAATTATTTCATGCACATCTAATTTAGAAAATAAAAATTGGTTTATACTTATTGCTATTCAAACAACACATATAATTTCCCTCTCGATTTTGACTGAAATTAATTTATTAACTTTATTTAACAATATTATAATAAAAATATCTATTTTAAATTAAAAATATAAATATAAATTATTTTCTTTAACATACATAAAACAAAACAATAAGAAAAAAAAAACAAATACAAAAAAAATTATTTCCTATATGATCATGGTCGGCGGTCTTTAATTGCGCTATTGAATGTTTAGCGGTATTTAGTTATACCAATAATCCAACTATTTTTAAAGTTGCAACATAAAAGAATGGAAAAGTAGTATGTATTAATACTATATTTGTATATATTTATATTGATTTACATGTTTTATTGGTAAAATTTATGATTTTTAAGTGGTCGGCGGTGGTCGGCGGTGAAAATACCTACCGAGTTTTGGGTACCCATAAACCGGTTAAACTCTACCGCTGCCCTTTTCTATCGCCGATACCAAGTCCGGCTGTCCCGAGTTCCTATCGTTATTAACGTTTGTCTTTTGTCTAATTTGATTTCATTAGATTTATGTAACCATATGTTTTGTTCCTTCAATATTCAACTGTCGTTGTTTGGTGTAAACATGCAAAAAAAACTTGTCAAATCTGCAAATATACATGAAATAACGGGGTGTATCATTCTCAAGTAAGTATTCTTTAGAATTGTT
The DNA here is from genome assembly GCA_002080025.1 of Modiolus philippinarum. Classification (NCBI taxonomy): domain Eukaryota; kingdom Metazoa; phylum Mollusca; class Bivalvia; order Mytilida; family Modiolidae; genus Modiolus; species Modiolus philippinarum. Next base: position 49,522 of record MJUU01016598.1, on the reverse strand, counting down.
CGAAGCTATTGTTTTTAACATCCTTTCGCAATAGAACATATTTTTTGTATTTATGAAAGATATGTACGGGAAAAATAACAGCTGATTTTTTGCTTTCATATACATACAGATGGGTGCAGACGCAACATTCCAAAAAGTGCACTTAAAGTGAACTTGAAGTTGACTTTTCAAGTGCACTTCGCGTTCTCTTAGCTGTCGCGAAGTTCACTCTTTTGGAATAGGTAGCTATTCCGTGACAGGTATTATCGCGTTCACTAGTGAACTTCAAGTGCACTTGAAAGCTGTCGCGAGGATCACTTCTTAAAACGAGGTTATCTTATATATATATATAGTTAAATCAAATTTTAAGCGATAGCCGAGGGAATAAAAATATATTTCCACGTAGCGTTCTTTTGGATAAGAAAATGCGAAAAAAATACCCATGCAGTTATGTATAACATATTGTTAAATATAAAACATGTCAGATAATATTTTCCCGCTAGAAAAATGAATATGGACGTGTATACTAAATCTTTACAAATGACCAAAATAATTCATTTTTCAAAAAAAAAAATACTTATTATATCCTTTGAAGAAGTTTTATATGTTACGATATAGCTTTTTGTAAATCTTTAAACATAAATATGTTTGAGAAAGTTAGGTTCTCATTATATGGTTTCTACTAAATCTTTACAAATACCCAAAATAATTCATTTTTCAAAATATTTTACTTTATCACATCTTTTCAAAGAAGTTTTATATAAGGTAATTTTGGGAAAAATACATGCGACAATTGACGATATCAGCGTTTCGCGCCTCTAGTGGAATATCAGGTTCGATAACTCCAACATACTTGTAAGAGGTGTTTCTACCATGGTGATTTATGACAATTCTGCACGTTTTAATATTCATTTGCAAGCTCCTAGTTTAATTGTTCAACAATATTTTTCTATCTTGATGATTATCGATGTGTATACTATCAAAACAATACGGTGATTAACTTGATTTACCTGTAATGAGACACCTGTCAGTTGTTTACCTGTAATATGATTAGACCCTTAAATTCATTAACAAAGTTTGTAGTAAGCTTCAGATTGGAATATTGTTTAGTGGGGTGTGTTTTGTATAATTTAATTATAAATTATGTTTGTTGTGCTAAGTTACCTGTATACCACCTGCTGACATTCTGATCACCTTAACAAAATTCACCTGGACAAACATCTTTTGAAGTCACCGGTCTAGAGGAAAAATACAGTGTTGCTGCATAAAAGAGTAAAAAGTTTACTTGAGATGTTCAGATCACAGATACCCTTAAAACCTAATAAATTTTACATTGCTTCATACAAGTCTTGAGCTTTAAATGCACAAATGTCATGCAAGCAATAAACAGAATATTTACAAAACATCAGGTGGAAAGGGACCAAACACGTTTTTTTTTCTTCTGTTTTTTGTTTTTTTTAGTCATATTAAATATTGATATATAAATAAAAAAANAAAAAAGAAAAGCAATATAAGAAAAAAAATAAACGAAACAAAACGATATAAAAAAAAAGAAAACAATCAAAGGCTAATAATAATAATAATACATAGGGAAATAGAAATATTTAATATATATTTTTTAAATCAATATTATATTCAGGTCATAGATATTCTTTTAAACCTAATAATTCTTCATTGGCTCATACAAGTTGTCATGACAAGTGCACAAATGACATTCAAGCAATACACAATACACAAAATACACAATACACAAAAGCACAAGTGGAGAGGGGCCACACATGTTTTGTTTTTAATTTCTGTTCTGTTTATTTAAAAGTCATATTAAAAATAATATAAACCAATAAAAAGTCGGAAATAAACAGAAACAAAAACAAATAATAATACCATATAAGAAAATAGAAATATTTAATATCTTGTAAAAAAAAAATCATCCATTGACAAAAACTTGAAACTTTTAAAAAGGAAATGTTGGTCTAGGTTTCATTTTGTTATTGTTTTCATTTTTTTGTTTTGAATTTATTTTTTTCTTTTTCACATGATTACATCAAGTTTGAAACATAGCTAAATTTCTTTCAGAATTTATTACATTGCATGGGAAAAAAATTAATCCTTTCATGAAAAAGGGTTTTTTTTTCAAAGTGGAGAATAAAGTATTTTGTGAAGATGATGAATACTGTTTTTATTTTAAACTTTAATAATGACAAAATAGATATATTTCAATCTTTGTCATACAAGTGATTAAAAAAAAATAAAACTACCAGTTTTAAAATTAATCATGTTAATGATTTTCTGGAAAACTTTGATTTCTTCATTTATTATTTTTTCTATTTTTCATTTTTTTCCATTTAAAATAACATGTTCTTAATTGCTCAGTAATTCTATTTTTTTTTTCAATCTTAATTTTGACTAAATATTATTTAATATTTGTAGAAAAATTATAATACACATGTTTTGAGAGGTATAATTGGATTAATACTAGAAAGAAATCACCCAAGGGCAATCTTCTGTACAGTTCTAATTAACACACCTGTATTGCACAAGATGTTTATTCAGTCAGGTAAAACATGTCTGTTAATTGATTATCGACAACAATTAAAAAGATTCATAGGCATTTTGTTTTATTTCTTAATTCATTTATTCATTTTTATCAACATATAACTGATTTGTTACATTATAACAAAAAGAGCCTTTACAAGTATGTTGGAGTTATCTCCCCCTTATCCAGAAACGCTGATAGGGTCAATTGAAATAAGCACCAACATATAATATCTCCAACTTTTGGATTCATTTTTGACAAAAGATGCATAAATTTAGTATCGCGAGAAAGGAAAACAGCTAAACTGCAAAATATTTCAGTCTTATAAGGTGATTCTGGAAAAAAATATATATAAATGTTGTGTCGCGACAATTGAAATAAGCACCGACATATAATATCTCCCACTTTAGAGGTCATTCTTAATAAAAGATGTATAAATTTGGTATAGCCAGAAAGGAAAAAGGCTGAAATTCAAAATATTTCAATTTTATAAGGTAATTTGGGGAAAAATACATATTATGGTAATGTTGTGTCGCGACAATTGAAATAAGCACCGACATATAATATCTCCCACTTCTGCGGTCATTTTTGACAAAAGATGTATAAATTTGGCATCGTGAGAAAGGAAAAAAAGCTGAAATGCAAAATATTTCAATCTTATAAGTTATTTTTGGGAAAAATACATATAAATGTTGTGTCGCAACAATTGAAATAAGCACTGACATATAATATCTCCCACTTCTGAGGTCATTTTTGACAAAAGATGTATAAAGTTGGTATCGCAAGAAAGGAAAAAACTGAAATCCACAATATTTCAATCTTATAAGGTATTTTGGGAAAAATACATATAAATGTTGTGTCACGACAATTGAAATAATATGTCCGCTTCTGAGGTCATTTTTGACAAAAGATGTAAAAATTTGGCATCTCGAGAAAGGAAAAAAGCTGAAATGCAAAATATTTCAATCTTATTTGGTAATTGTGGGAAAAATACATATAAATGTTGTGTCGCAACAATTGAAATAAGCACTGACATAAAATATCTCCCACTTCTGAGGTCATTTTTGACAAAAGATGTATAAATTTGGTATCGCGAGAAAGAAAAAAAAGCTGAAATGCAAAATATTTCAATCTAATAAGTTATTTTGGGGAAAAACACATATAAATGTTGTCTCACGACAATTGAAATGAGCACCGACATATAATATCTCCCACTTCTGAGGTCATTTTTGACAAAAATGAATAAATTTGGTATCGCGAGAAAGGAAAAAAGCTGAAATGCACAATATTTCAATCTTATATGGTAATTGTGGGAAAAATACATATAAATGTTGTGTCGCGACAATTGAAATAAGCACCGACATATAATATCTCCCACTTCTGAGGTCATTTTTGACAAAAGATGTATAAATTTGGTATCGCGAGAAAGGAAAAAAAGCTGAAATCCAAAATATTTCAATCTAATAAGTTATTTTGGGGAAAAAAACATATGAATGTTGTCTCGTGACAATTGAAATGAGCACCGACATATAATATCTCCTACTTCTGAGGTCATTTTTGACAAAAGATGTATAAATTTTGTATCGCAAGAAAGGAAAAAACCTGAAATGCACAATATTTCAATCTTGTAAGGTAATTTTGGGAAAAATACATATCAATGTTGTGTCACAACGATTGAAATAATATTTCCACTTCTAAGGTCATTTTTGACAAAAGATGTGTAAATTTGGTATCGGGAGAAAGGAAAAACGCTGAAATGCAAAATATTTCAATCTTATAAGGTAATTTTGGGAAAAAAACATATAATTGTTGTATCGCGACAATTGAATTAAGCACCGACATATAATATCTCCCACTTCTGAGGTAATTTTTGACAAAGGATGTATAAATTTGGCATCATGAGAAAGGAAAAAAGCTGAAATGCAAAATATTTCAATCCTATTAGGTAATTTTGGGAAAAATACATATAAATGTAGTGTCGCGACAATTCAAATAATCACCGACATATAATATCTCCCACTTCTGAGGTCATTTTTGAAAAAAATGTATAAATTTGGTATCGCGATAAAGGAAACAAGCTGAAATGCAAAATATTTCAATCTTATGAGGTAATTTTGGGAAAAATATATATAAATGTTGTGTCGCGACAATTGAAATAAGCACAGACATATAATATCTCACACTTCTGAGGTCATTTTTGACAAAAGATGTATAAATTTGGTATCGCGAGAAAGGAAAAAAGCTCAAATGCAAAATATTTCAATCTTATAAGGTAATTTTGGGAAATACATATAAATGTTGTGTTGCCACAATTGAAATAAGCACTGACATATAATATCTCCCACTTCTGAGGTCATTTTTGACAAAAGATGTATAAATTTGGTATTGCAAGAAAGGAAAAAACTGAAATCCACAATATTTTGAATCTTATAAGGTATTTTGGGAAAAATACATATAAATGTTGTGTCACGACAATTCAAATAATATGTCGGCTTCTGAGGTCATTTTTGACAAAACATGTATAAATTTGGTATCGCGAGAAAGGAAAAAAAGCTGAAATGCAAAATATTTCAATCTAATAAGTTATTTTGGGGAAAAATACATACAAATGTTGTCTCGTGACAATTGAAATGAGCATGGACATATAATATCTCCCACTTCTGATGTCATTTTTGACAAAAATGAATAAATTTGGTATCGCGAGAAAGGAAAAAAGCTGAAATGCAAAATATTTCAATCTTATAAGTTATTTTGGGGAAAAATACATATAAATGTTGTGTCGCGACAATTGAAATAAGCACCAACATATAATATCTCCTACTTCTGAGGTCATTTTTGACAAAAGATGTATAAATTTGGTATCACAAGAAAGGAAAAAGCCTGAAATGCACAATATTTCAATCTTGTAAGGTAATTTTGGGAAAAATACATATCAATGTTGTGTCACAACGATTGAAATAATATCTCCACTTCTAAGGTCATTTTTGACAAAAGATGTGTAAATTTGGTATCGCGAGAAAGGAAAAACGCTGAAATGCAAAATATTTCAATCTTATAAGGTAATTTTGGGAAAAAAACATATAATTGTTGTATCGCGACAATTGAATTAAGCACCAACATATAATATCTCCCACTTCTGAGGTCATTTTTGACAAAAGATGTATAAATTTGGCATCACGAGAAAGGAAAAAAGCTGAAATGCAAAATATTTCAATCCAATAAGGTAATTTTGGGAAAAATACATGTAAATGTAGTGTCGCGACAATTCAAATAATCACCGACATATAATATCTCCAACTTCTGAGGTCATTTTTAAAAAAATGTATAAATTTGGTATCGCGATACAGGAAACAAGCTGAAATGCAAAATATTTCAATCTTATGAGGTAATTTTGGGAAAAATATATATAAATGTTGTGTCGCGACAATTGAAATAAGCACAGACATATAATATCTCCCACTTCTGAGGTCATTTTTGACAAAAGATGTATAAATTTGGTATCGCCAGAAAGGAAAAAAGCTCAAATGCAAAATATTTCAATCTTATAAGTTATTTTTGGGAAAAATACATATAAATGTTGTGTTGCGACAATTGAAATAAGCACCGACATATGATATCTCCCACTTCTGAGGTCATTTTTGACAAAAGATGAATAAATTTGGTATCGCGATAAAGGAAAAAAGCTGAAATGCAAAATATTTCAATCTTATAAGGTAATTTTGGGAAAAATACATATAAATGTTGTGTCACGACAATTGAAATAAGCACCGACATATAATATCTCCCACTTCTTAGGTCATTTTTGACAAAAGATGTATAAATTTGGCATCGTGAGAAAGGAAAAAAGCTGAAATGCAAAATATTTCAATCTTATAAGTTATTTTGGGAAAAATACATGTAAATGTTGTGTCACGACAATTGAAATAATATCTCCCACTTCGGAGGTCATTTTTGACAAAAGATGAATAAATTTGGTATAGCGAGAAAGGAAAAAAGCTGAAATGGAAAATATTTCAATCTTATAAGGTAATTTTGGGAAAAATACATATAAATGTTGTGATGCGACAATTGAAATAAGCACCGACATATAATATCTCCCACTTCTGAGGTCATTTTTGACAAAAGATGTATTAATTTGGTATCGCGAGAAAGGAAAAAAGCTGAAATGCAAAGTATTTCAATCTTATAAGTTATTTTTGGGAAAAATACATATAAATGTTGTGTCGCAACAATTGAAATAAGCACCGACATAAAGCTGCCATTTCTGAGGTCATTTTTGACAAAAGATGTATAAATTTGGTATCGTGATCAGGAAAAAAGCTGAAATGCAAAATATTTCAATCTTATAATGTAATTTTGGGAAAAATACATGCGACAATTGAAATAAGCACCAACTTATAACATCTACCACTTTTGGATTCATTTTTGACAAAAGATGCATAAATTATTGCGAGAAAGGAAAACAGCTAAATAAAAAAAAATATTTCAATCTTATAAGGTAATTGGGAAAATACATACAAATACTGTGTTGTGAAATAAAATAAGCACTGACAAATAATATCTCCCTCTTTTGAGGTCATTTTTGAAAATCGATGTATAAATTTGGTATTGCGAGAAAGTTTTTTTTGAAATAACATATGAATTAAATGTCTCAAGCATGAATATAGGCCTCGGTGAAATACCCTTTTTTTAGATTTATGTAGAATATAATGTGACGTAAGCATGGAATGTATAAATAAAACAAAAGAACGCTATAATTTATAATGGCATTTTGGTTTTAATTTTTCATAAAAAATAGATTAAAAAGAGAGTTAAGTCGTCGAATTTTCATTCTTCTTGCTTAAAGTTAATTTCGTCACGTCACGTCACGTGTTTTGAACTGACCAATCGCTAAAAGTAATCCAAAGCTGCCACGAAGTTCACTTCAAGTGCACTTTGCGATCACTCCCGCGATCGCATCTTCTTTTCAAGTGCACTTGAAAGTGGTCACAAGTTCACTCCAGGCTGTCATGGAATCACTTTCAAGTGCACGCGAGGAACGCTTTTGGAGTGCACTTGGATGGAATGTTGCGTCAGCACCCAACTGTATATACTCATCCTAATGTATAGTCATTCAAATGTATAATCACAGAATGAAGTAAACTATCATGAACTGGTCTTCTATGAGTTTGAGATATATAGATATATGCAAACAAAAGCCTTTGAAATACAAATCATATAAAGCTCCTATAACAATTTATCAACGATACTTTGACACGATTAGGACGTTTTTCAATTTGATTGAAAAACAACATTATTTCGACACTGGTTTAGCTTTTTTAAAAAGTATATCACTAAATGTTAGAGCTGTATTTTCAAATTGTAATCAATTTGGGTAATAGAAAAATTACCGAGAGCAGAGTCGTTGCCCAGTTTGTCCCTTCCACCTTTATTTCTTTCTTCTGATACTTTCATTTTTTTTGAATTGATTAACTTGTTCTCGTCCTGATATAGCTGAAATATTGCTCATTGGACGTTAAACTCTAACTAATCAATCAATCAATCAAGAGCCGAAATCCAAGAGACAAAAAGACAAATCAGCTGGAATCATCGGAAAATTGTCCACCGCAATTGTCTTGACCTGGTACAGGCATTTCAAAAGAAATTTTGGATTAAACCAGTTTAATGGCATGCCAAACATCCCCTTCTATTGCGGTAGTTTTCGGGAGCAATTCAACAACAATTACTATTGAAAGGTCGTTGAAATAAATGATCATCACTGTTTTAAGTAAAAAAAGAATCTTGAATCAGAGTTTGGACCGAGACTTCAAAATTTTCCACAAGAGACTGATATCTATTAAAGAACTTTTTAATGATCGTATGATACGGAATATTTAGAAACTCTGATTAATAAGGCGATCGACTTGATAACTATGTCTAATGAGAAAGTCTGTATAATTTGTGCTAGCTGTCGAGTAACGAATCAATTGTGAAACATATATATTGTCCAATTAACATTGTAAACATCAACTAAATACTACAACATTAATTTTCCACATATGTTTCCAGTGAAATATATTTTTTGTATTAGAGTGGCATTCCATTTATTTATAAAGCAAATAGATTACAAGCACTGACATTTAGAAAATAGATTTCAGGACTATGCTAATCCGAGTGTTCGTTGCTTTTATCTTTATTTTTCAAGTAAATGAAGTAAGTAATTTACACATTTAACCGTTGTATAACATATTTTTTTTAACTAAAGCCGTAAAAGGTTTTTAATATACAATGTTGCCTACTTTTCATATTAAATTGACTAACCGTCTTCATATAATCAACTAAATAGAGTTTAGTAATAGTCAATTGACTGCAATGAAAACCGAGCAGTCACCTTCCTCAAACTTTCATCAGCTTTTGTAGGGTTTACACTGCTAGTGCATTAGTTTTGTGGCGTTCTTGTTCATTTTGTTTATTTGTTTGGTCTTTGTCATACTGTCTCCGTTCGTGTTGTATGTGAATCGCCGTGATTTGGGATTTATGATTTTAGAATTCCCCCCTTTTCTCGTTCTTGCTTCGGTATTCGTTTGCCGATGTATTACATCCACTTTTCAAAATTTCAAAACAAAACATGTTAAAGGAGTACGAGTGTCAAAAATTTTGTAATTAGAAATAAAATTCTGACCTTTTGTTTTGAAGAACTTTGCTAATAGAACAACATGGGCAAAAAATTTTGAGTCCATGTAAGAATTTTTTAGATATTAGATGTCAAAAATTTGGGGGGGAGGGGACGGTTCTCTCTAGAGTTTTCCTTCATTTTCCATTAGCTGTTTCTATGCCTTAAAATATATGAAAATATAATTGGAAGTTGATAAAATTTTGCATATTGTCTACTTTATGCATGTTAAAGTAACCTATGACCAAGCAGATATGATCCATGTGCAAAAAAAATTAACCCTGTTTGAGTGGATATCGAATGCCTCTGAAATCTGACGCTCATACTCGACACTCTGCAAGTAAAGGACACATTTTAAACCTACGCAACATATTTTGGATTTTATTTTTCGCTGATTTTTTAATTTTTAAAATTTTTTTTCTATAGTTGCCTTAGAATAACATGCACTTCCCGTTTTATAAAAAAAGGGAATAAGATGATAACATATGCAATATAATATTCATTACGAAAAACACACCTTTGTGCACTTTAAATGACCAATAGGTTCTATACAGCCATAAAATTTACAACTGTGTTAACCAAATATAAACGAAACATATTCCTTTAATTGTGTAGCTTAATTATTTGTTAGACATTGTTACAAATCATTCCTTACTCCAACACTAGTGTTTGTTTTTTTAGTACATTTCATGTAAGAAGAACGGTTACGTTTTCTAATGACTATACTATAACATTTATATGACTGCAAAAAAAAATTGAGGCCATATGATGATATAGTTTTGTTCCTGGGGGCAATTTCTTATCTGTGGTATGCCAACGGATTTTACGTCGCATATATATAATGCAATGAAAAAGTATGATATAAATAGTACCCAAAATGACGAATCTCAAAAATTTTATTTTTCTTTCAATTGTTAGTCCAATTTTGATGCATTTGTTGCAATGGATTCGTTATGAAAATTAGCATGTCATTAATCATCAGATTTTTATAGCCTTTTTCCTTTCAAGCTGATCAAATTGAACGAAAATTGCATACGTGCAGATTACTTTATATGTTTATTTTTCATCGGGTTTCGATGGGATTTTTTTTTTTAATTCATCTTTGACTTTTCAATTATTGTGAACTTTTCCTTTCTCTGCAGCAATATACCTACCTCCCCAGCATATGAAGTGTACATTTCACAATTAATTCGTTACTGTAGAGTGTGCAATTCATAGTGACTTAGTGGAAAGAGCAAAAGTACTGTCACAAAATCTGCTGAGTTATGTTCAGCCGTTACTTTCGTCCCTTCAGTTATTTTATGGCCGTCACCACGACATCGTAGATATTTATAAAATGTCAGTATCACAAATGAAAACTGACATTACCGGTTTTGATATACCATGGATTGACCCACTGACAGTGTGACGGGTGGTGTATAAAGAGAGGGACACGCTTACACTTCTGGAGCACCTGATGTAACTCTGTTTTTTTAGAGCTGTTAGTGCTTTAGTTTTTTATGTTGTATATGTAGAGTTTGTGTGTTTGTGGGCATGTGGTGTCTTTGGTCTTCTGTCTCTTGGTGTTCTTGCTTTTGCCTTGTCTCTGGATATTGATTTGTGTAATCTTGTGCTTTGTTTCTTCGGTATTCTATTGCCGTTGTCTTGTTGTAAGCTTTTAATAGCATGTCGACGTATTTGATGTTCTTTTTACCGTTCCGAGTTGTAAGGAGTCAAAGAGACCGAAATTGCAATTTTCATAATATTTCAAATTTTATTTTCATTGTTTTTATGAGGTTTTTCTTCTATGGATTCCTCTTGTAGGCTATTGTATGTCAACATATTTGATGAAGCTATAACCGTTACCAAGCTCTACGGGATCGAAAGTGCCATGATTGCATTTTTTTAAATGTGTTAGTCTTCTTTATCGATTTTAATGGGATTTGTTTTTTCTGATTCTTCTTTGTAAATAGAATGCTTTTCGATTTGCGTCTCTTTTACTGTCCGAACTATAAAGGGTCATGCAGGGAAAAAATTAAAATTTTGAAAATAACAAAAAAATTTTATCGGATTTCAATAGATTTTTTTTATTTGGATTCTTCTTGGTATAAGCTTTCAGATGAAGCGTAGCTTTTACCGTTCGAAAAGTGTAGAGGATCAAATGGGCTTATTTTAATTTTCCCTTGTTGGTGTCCAGCTAATTACTGTATCAATCTCCTATGTGTGACCTTCTTATTAATTTGCCAAGCACATTCTTACTCATTCATTGAAGCTTTTTACTCTGTCCACGATCCATTTTAATTACAACTGTTCAATTTCAGTGCTCGACATGCTGAGATGGCCATAGCCTTATTTATTATACAACGGCAAAAAAATGAGGTATCATGGCATGCTGCTGTCGACATTGTCGTCGGCGTCGTTGTCTGAAGACACTTTTGTTTTTGTTCAATAACTTAAGTTCCAGTTGATCCATCCTTTCTAAATTTTAATACAATGTTCCTTTGCATAAAAGGAAGGCTCGGATAGGTTCTTGGATTTCAGGGCCCCTCCAATTTAAAAAGAATTAACCAAAAGAGCAAAATTTGGTGTTTTCACATATTTGACTGTAGAATCGTAATTAAATATCGGATTATCATGAGTTTTATTTTTCATCTGATTTTGATTGGATTTTTTTCTTAAGATTCCTGTTGTTGTAAAACAACGGCAGTAGAATACCGAAGGAACAATTGAGTGAAATTTACAAAAATCCAAAGGCATGGCCAAAACGAGAACACAGACATCAAAGACGTTAGACAGTTACAAAGCACAGAAATAGAAATCACAATATTCATAACAAAGGCACTCACAGTGTGAACTTCAGTGAAACTGAGAGTGACATCGGGTACTCCGGAAGGATAAGCATGCCCTGCTCTGTTAACAACACCCGTCACACTGTGAGTGAGTCAATCCAGGAAAAAATGTCAAAGTCGGTAGTCAAATCGGGCCGGGAAGACGTGAATCTAGCTGGAAATGTCCACTCTCATCTGGGATACTGACACGTCATATCTTTCAATAGTGTTATGGTGACGGCCATAGAATTTCTTGAGGGATGAAATTAACATAGGTTGAACAAATCCCTGACTAAGCAGCTTTTGGGACACAGTGTTTTTGCTCTGTTCAAAAAATCACTGTAAGCTTTTGGAAGTATGCCAACATAATTTTTGCAACTCTTACCATTTCCGAGCAATAAGGGTAAAAGAGGCTGAAATTGCAGTTTTTTCAAAATATTTAAAAATTTTATTATTAATCGGATTTTGATGGGATTTATGTATTGAGATTCCTTATGTGATAAGCTTTTGTTGGTATGCCATCAGACTTGGCATATCTCTGAAAATTTCAGAACTATAAGGGATCAAAAGGGCCAAAATTGCAATTTTTGAAAATGTGTAAGTTCCTGATCATTAATCAGATTTCAATGGGATTTTTTCTTTGGATTAATCTCGATGTAAGCTGTCAGTTGTATGTCAACAGATTTAGCGTAACTCTTACAGTTTCTGAGCTTTCAGGGATCAGAATGGCTAATTTTTATGTTTCCTAGTTTCATTCTAGCTAAATGCTGTGTCAAGCTCATTATTGTGTTCATCTACTTACTGTGTCCTCCTTCAATTTAAATAACACTTGTTCAAATATCAGTAGTAGACATGCTGTGATCGGCGTAGGCTGTTATTAGACCTATGAATTCATTATATTTGATTTTTTTAATTGAATTACAAACAACAGCACAACAGCAAACACCTACAATGACCGGGAACTACAATCACATGTCACAATTTACAAACGAACTTCACTAAAAAAAACAATAATGAAAACAAGAGACAAACATAAATAACGATAGGAACTCGGGATTACTCGACTTGGTACCGGCACTAGTAAAAGCACTTGGTTAAGTGGGGTTAAACCGGTATATGGGTACCCAAACCTCCCCTTTCTCTATCCTGTGTCCCTATAGTATAATAAACATACTCTATCTCGTGTCCCTATAGTATAATAAACATGCGAATATAACTAAATACAGGTAGACTACTAACTCAATGACCACTATCTTGGAAAAGAAAAAGATATGACAAAACGTTATTTAGAAAGATTGGTAAAAGAGTGCTAGCCGCTAAACTGCCGGCAAGCTTAAGGAACCAAGTCTGCTGGTAAAATGTCGCACTACGGAAGAAAAAAAATCAAACTCACAACTCCCCGAATGGTTTGGTAATCAGCCGTCATGTATTTCAGTAGAAATCGGCATTATCAGTGCGAGGTCAGTTTACAATTAAAGTCTGCAGGTCACTGGAATCGAAAGCCAATTTAACGGATTTGTTCAGAATATCCCGTCGATATCCACTATTACGTAAAGAATGTAGGTAACGTCCCAGTTTTTCTGGATAATTTATCAGTTTCTGACATTTTTAACAATATTTTTATAATATGGAGGATGATGAATGCCCTTTGGAATAAGCTGTTTGCGAGTCACATCATATCTAGATATCAAATGTTCATATCTTCTGTAAAACTTCATAAAAGTATTTAATAATTTATGAAATCTTTAACCTTGTTGTAAAAGTTTGTGTGTGAGAGTAAGGTTACGCTCATTAAAATCGTGAAGGGTGGAACAATGCCAGCGAATCGCACAAGTTGAGATATATACACCTCGTACGATGGAGCTAAGGGAACGTCGCCGTCAAGAATGGGGAAATTAGAAATAGTAAAATCAAAAACATCCCTTTTATCATAAATTTTAGTTTTTATTTTACCACAGTCAAAGATGATACTAAGATCCAGAAAAGGGTAGTATTTAGAATCATTGTTTGCCTTATTTATCTCCAGTTGTTTTTGGTAAATGATATTGACATAAGCTAATAAATGGGGATTGTCAATAGTAAGGATATCGTCAATGTACCTGCTATTATCATTGAAAATAGAAATAAGTTTATCACTGTTTGGTACAGTTCCATTTTGTAGTTTTTTTTACAAAAATCCCGTTCGTAACAGAACAGAAAAGGATCTGCAATGAGTGGTGCACAATTAGTACCCATGGGGATTCAAATGACTATTTTCATTGCTCTCTTCAATAGCCATTTGTGGATGACATCAACTCCAAAAATCAATAAAAGGCACCTTTTCTGGAAGTATTATTGCTAATTTTTGCCAGTAATTGGCATTTGTGGCACATAAATTGTCACAACCAACAAAAGATATGTATCAATGTAGCATGAATTATGTGAAAATATGCAATTTAAGCACATGCATGTAATCATGAACTTCACATTAAACCTGATCCCATGTGAAATGAGAATTTTCAAAAATCCATAGTTTAATAATTCAATGTTTTTAACCTTGAAGATATATATCTGACTATGTGCAATAATTGAAAATTTTGTCTGAACTAAGGAGTATCTCTCCCTTTCCTTTTGCATAGCTCAGTTTATAGCTCATGTTGCCTATTTTACTTAGCTTTGATTACTATTTGTTCTTTGAGGTATAAAAATGTCTTAATAGCAATATGCAGAAACAAGATTCATATTAACTTCGGTATTTTATTATTTATTCTCAACTAAGCAAAATCTGTCGTTAAAAACTGTTTAAATATGCAAGGAGTGCTAAGTATGATAGAAAAACAAGACCATAAACCCTAGTCCCAATAATACAGATAAAATTTTCTAACGTTTTGCAAATTAATTCATCATAGCTATAGATTGACCATCTTCACATACCGTATCAATGTTCCGTGTCATTCAAAATTCCGAACTTGTCTCCCATACACACAGACATTTTAGGCGAAGTGACAACTCTGCTATTATTTTTGAATAAAAATGGACGGCAGAAATCTCTCACTATTAAGTCTTCCTGATACGCATTTATCACCATTTGGTTAAATTCTTCATGAACGAAAAGTTATCAACACGATTTTGCAAGCTTATGATAAATGCGAAGTGGGAATTTTCGATTCATTAGTTTAAATGATCTTATCCTTTTTCACCCAACATTCGAAAATTCTTATCAAATTTCTTGATATAAATGTTGAAATTACTTCAGATGATCATAATGATCACATTTAAAAGTGAATTTTTCTTTTTGTCTCATTTATATCTAAGGTAGAAATATCAAATATCATGATGTTGCTTCTGTTGGTCTTTGCCGTCTTTATTTAAAAAAATAAATACGAAAAGCCAAATACTGATATACATTTTGGCCTAAATTGAAAATAGGTTGTCTGGATTTCATTTTTATACTCAATACTATGAAGGCCTAAAACAATATCGTAAAAAAAAGCATTCTAGGTCAGGGTCCTAGCATAAGTATTTTCTAGGTCAGGGACCTAGCATAAGTATTTTACCTCAGGAATAGATACTTTATGGTTGTTATATTTCGTGGGGTATAATTTTGGCGAAATTAAAAAGATAAGCGCGAAACATTATACCCACGAATATTTTACTGTATACCTGAATATACATGAACATAATGACTCTATCTAAAATACGATTATAAAACCCCGCTTATTTGTCTAACACTGAAAACCGCAAAAATTTCTTACCGCGAATATAAAGCCCTATACAGTACATTTTATTAGTACTGACATGTTCCTTCTTGAATACGAAACATGACTTAGTAAATTTACTTGCGTGGACTAAACTGAAGTTTCTTGGATATGAAACGGGTACACTGAGACTTTCCCCTAGAAAGGTCATTGATTACTCATGAAGCTTGAAATAATCATCGTACGTTATATATTATATAGATTTTACAATAAAATGCGTCTTTATAATTCAAACTTTAGAACTAAAGAGTGTTTCCGTACAATAAAGCTCCATCCTTTGCTAATTTTGGCTCCCAATTTAGATCATATTGGTTATTTGATCTAAATCAGCTTTATACATGTTTCTGTTTATAGTTTTTATCAAATACTTTTATTTGATCTGCGCTTAAGAGGCATTACTCCTCGAAATCAATATTTGTTAAAACTGAATGTACGGTAACGAAAGAATTTAGTTCAATGTAAGCCAAATTCACTGATATTGATCCTGCTTATTGACATTCGTAATTATGACTATAAACTAGTCATTAAATTCCGACGGTCGATCAATTTGATGTACAGCGATGTAAACTTTCAACTATCTCTATTACACGCACTGTTCACACGATGAAAGCACAAGATTAATGAGCTGAGCGCAGACGATTCGCGTAATGAATGATAAAAAGTACTCAATTGTGTGTATATTGTACTGTGGATCATGCACTCGTAGACCAGACCAAACAACATTGTCAATGTTTCCAATGTTTTTTGGAGCAAAACATTCTGAACAAGGGAATTAAAAAAAAAAAAAAAAAAAAAAAAAAAAACGTTACGTGACCGGTGCACTGCTAGTAAAATGGAATAAACAAGAATAAAAATAAAACAACATTTGAAACTTGAAGTTAAAAACAGACTTTGTATTGCATCTCGACTTAGAACGTCTTTATCAAAGGGGAAGGAGTATAAACGCTTGAAGAAAGGGGGCAAAGGAATATAGACTCTGGACGAAATCTGGCAAAAGGTACTGTTATTTTACTTAATGTACATAAGCCATTAAATATGTAATACTAAATCATCTTTATTTTTTTTTAATTTCTTCTAAAATCGAGAGTTGAAGAATAGCCATAGAGGTCATGAAAAATAATAAATAAAAGAAACATGTGTTGTGCAGTTAACAAACAACTGTTGGTATTAAATGTGGATTTACAATGAAACGAGTAAATGCATGCTACATAATACATGCAGTCCACAGTGTGTAGAGAACACAAGTCCCAATGTGAAATAAAAATCCCGAGGCGATATAGTACGCCATATTTCCTCCCCTACACATTTCCCCTTTTCAAGTTGTAATCAAAACCCTTTTCCAAGGTTGTTTAGCTACACTGGCCTGAAAAGCCATGTGGGCTTTTGTGATCACTTTGCGTCCGTCATATGTCGTCTGTCGTCAGTTCAACAATTTCAAAAATCTTCTTTGAAACTGCTTTACCAATACTAACCAAACTTAGCCTGAATCATCACTGGGCTGTGTACTTTAAAATAAGTTTAGTTTTAAGTCCGTTGGTCCAACAACATGGTCGCTGTTACTAGAAAAAGAACACATGGGTAAATTGCCATTAATTGCATGTAACTTTTAAAACGTTACTGATATCAAACTTTTCGTCTTATGTTATGAACATGATAAAAGAAAGTTGCAAAGATAAAATTTCAAAATTGGTCAGCATAAGAAAGTCTAAATGATCTGAAATTTTGAAGAAAATCTGATGACCCATAGTTGAGTTAATGCCTATTTTTCTTTGAATTTTTGCAAATTTAATTAGTTTTTAAACTTTTAAAAAAAAAGGTTAAGTTTGAATAACAAAAGTGTAAAGCTCATCAAGGACTTTAATTTCTACATATGTCCGCATTTAAAGTTGACTTGAAGGTACAACTCGCAAAACATTTATTTCTACAATCAAAACAATTTTTTATTACAACATGTACCACAACCGTACAGGACAATATCAACAACATTTAACCGAAGATTTTCTCATAGATATCATTTGTTGAAATGACTACTCAAGCCTAAGAAAAAATTCATTTGAGGTAAGTTTGTACAAATATAATTTAAATTCCATTGCTTACTATCAAATGACCTCACGTCTCTTTTTCGCAACAGGGAAAAGGTGTTGCCGTTAAGGAGGTTCTACGCACGTCATATGTCGAACGAAATTTAAAAACTTCAAGGGGTAAGTAATTGCTAGAGTAATCGGTTTCAAAATACATCACTCCTGAAAATGATAAGCTTTGAGTCATTAAGCATAACGCATACCATGTTTTTCGAAAGCTTTTGGGTCCGCAAAATGAGAAATATGTTTATAATCTATTTATTTTCGGTAAATTCAACACTAAATAAAAAAGAAGCAAACAGTTTAAAAGAAGTATATACATACAATTCTCATCTTGAGAAACTTGGATCTCTTTAATATTTACTTAAAAGTCAGTAATGTATAAAAAAATTGGCTAAGTAACAAATAAGGTATAAAAAGGGGTTATGCATTTTCTGTTTTAAATTTACCAGCGTAGGTATATTTGGTAATTAAATATATGTAATTAAAAAGATGCGAAATAGTTAGGCGGGAGTTGTATATAGGAGTTTATAACAAGCATTTTTGTTAAAAATAACAGTTTCTTTTTTCAAATAGTTATTTTAAATAACAAAATATTGAGGTTGTTGTAAATTTAGTTTCTGCATATGGCCATTTTGACAACTTATGTCTCACCAGTTCAGATAAAATCTAGACCATCAGCTTAACGATGTGTAAAAACTGATAGAGAACAAATAACAAATAGGAAAACTGAAAGTGTATTGAGTGAATGTACATGTGACAAAAACACACACGATACATAGAGAACTCCAGTTTATCAAGGATAGGGCTTTTATTCCTGTCTACATCTTGATGTCGCCTGAAGGTCTTCAACTAGAGGTGAACAATATTCATCCCCTCAAGCGAGATCAAGAAGGCCCATAAATATGATTATAAAGGGAAGCCAAAATCAGCTGAAGACATGACACAAAAAAAAATTTGGTAATCAATTGTAAGATATAAAAGATTAATACAACTCCTGAAGGCACTGCTTTAACAACGGCAGGGAAGTGATGATTACAAAATCATTGTCAAACGTTAAGGTAAAAACGGCAACGGAGAAAAACAGACAAAACAAGGACGTGAGACAGTCACAAGGCAAGGAAATAAAAAGAGGACATCAATAACTAAATCACTCATAGTGTGAACCCCATTAAAAACCAGGAATGACATCAGGTGTTCCAGAAGGGTAAGAATGCCGTGACGTCCGTCACACGATCAGTGAGGCATATATTGTTTTGAAAGATCTGTTGGGTAGCAGTTTGGTTAATATCATTTTCGAACCCGCAGACAAAACCAAATAAAATCCATGATACATCTTACTTAATTAACCCTCAAATAGTACCATGTTTAAATTCTGAAAAGCTTTTGTGAACCTCTACAGTAATAAAACATTCACAAGGACAAATCTCTAGCAAAACATCAATAACGAAGACAGTATGATATACAAGATAACAAGAAAAACTGAAGCACTGACAGTGTGAACTCCCATAAAAACCGAGAGTGACATCAGGTGCTCCGGATGGGTAAGCAAGTCCTACTCCGCTAAGCGTCACACGTCACACTATCAGTGAGTTAATCCAGGGTTCAGTCAAAACCGGTTAATCAAACCCGTGAAGACGTGAAATCTAGCGGAAAATGTCCGTTTTCATTTGGGACACAGACATGTCATATGTGTAAATGATGTCATGATGATTAAATAATTGTTCTATAGAAATTCCGGTCCATCTTTTAATCCTGTGGCAGTTGTATATTTCCGCGAAAATGTGTGACGATTGAAACAAAATTTAGACATCTCAATCATAATGTTGCTGTGATGTTATTTAAATTGGATAAAACAAAATATTGCACACTAAGATATTACTGGCCAGTTATGAACACCTGTCAAACTCAGGTTAAATTTGTCAGATATTTATAAAAGTAACTTTTAATTTTGCAGCTCCGTTGAAATGTCCAAAATTGAGTGACCCGACGAATGGAAAAGTTCTTCTGTCATGCAGTGAAACTAGTGTTGAAAATGTTATTTTTGGTCGAACATGTTGGGCTAGTTATTTCTGTATGTTTGGACGGAAACTTGAAGGGAATAGGTCACGTACCTGTAAATCTGGGGAATGGGATGGAACAGATCCTACTTGTGGCAAGTCTTAAGATTTTTCTTATTAGAATTTTACATATCAAAAATAGTATTTCTTTTTATGAACGTTGAATCTCTTTCAGATTGTCAGTTTCAATAACGTCAGCTATTTTTATCGAAATATAACTTAACATCAGAGACAGGTAAATCAAAGTTAAAGAAAACCTCAAAGCCTAAACAAGTCCCCTTGAAATTCCATTGGTTTTTATACGTCCGTCTAATGACGGACGTATTATGGTATACCGATTGTGCGTGTCCATCCGTCTGTCAATTTCATATGTCGAAATGTCTAACTTGAAAAACATTTGCCTGATTCACTTCAAACCTTGTATAGTTATTTGGAATGATGGCCTTACGATCTGAATACTTTAAAGGCAATTTTATGCATGTCACGACCCATCTTGACAACCCTTTTGCTAATTCGCTTCAAACTTTGTATAGTTATTTGGTATGATGGATTCACGATATGTATACTTTTTCGTGAAGTTTCGATTTTTCTTGCAAGAGTTATGGGACTTTATTCGTTAATTTAAGTGCATTTTTTAAATGTCGCGCTCTATCTTGACAATCCTTTAGCCAATTCGCGTCAAACTTTGTATACGTATTGAGTATGATGGCTTCACGATCTGTACACTTTATCTCGAAATTTCGATTGTTCTTGCCAGAGTTATGGGACTTTATTCGTCAATTTTAAAGCAATGTTTTACATGTCGCGCTCTATCTTGACAACCCTTTGGCCAATTCGCTTCAAACTTTGTAGAGGTATTTGGTGTGATGGCTTCACCATCTGTATCCTTTTTCACGAATATAGATTTTCCTTGCAAGAGTTATAGGACTTTTATTGGTCAAATTTAAGGATTTTTTTTCATGTCACACTCTAACTGATAAGTACTTGGATCAGCTCACTTCAAACTTTGCAGATTGCTTTTTTAAAGAGATATCAAGCTTAGTTTGGCAGTTATAGGTGCTTCTGAATTGAGAACCCCTTACTTAAATCACTTAATGTTTTGAAGAGGTGACGACGTGCGTATCATGCGACTTTATTTTGTAATATAGTACAACCGTAATAATGCCATCTTGCAATTAATCGCCCAGGCCTCTCAAAGTCCTGACTGAGACATTCTGAAGTCTGAAAAGGATTAAAGTATATATACTAAAGTCATTGCATATTTTGTTGCATTCCATTTGTCACTTTCGACGAATTATAAAAAAGAAAATGTTTTTACTTTTCGCAGTCATCTGTTTAAATTTAATTATTGTGATTTTAGGCAAACAATGACATATTGTAAATCACAAACATATTAGGTCAACAACTTCTGCTCATTCAGAATTGTATGACATTTTTATGAATTACAACTACTAAGTTTTGTACTAAATGCCAGTTAATTTTTGCAACAAAAACCTGTTAAATCATTTAAATGAAATTTGGCAGTAATGTCCCAAAGACATGAAGTCAACTCTTAACCGATATTAATATTTTCAAAAGGTAATTTTATACTATCTTACACTGAAAAATAATGTACAACAACAATTTATATTTGTATTTTGGCAAGTTAAGTAATAAAAAAGTTAATAGTATGTATGAATTAGTTAATAAAAGAGTTTATGGTATGTTTTAACTTAATCTGTTTTTTTTTTTCAAAACTGATACAGATTAAATTTGTTTCGACAATTTACCTGAATAACTGAAATTGATTTTGCAAAAACATTTTTTTTAAATATCTTACGAAGTATGTGGTGATAATAAGATTCCACACAATCGTTTATACATTTTGAATAGAAAATGTATGGAGAAATGCGTCTGTAGTGATCCCATTTACAGATAACAAGATTTTTTGAAACATCCCCAAAAATGTAATACAAATATATAAAATAAAATTTTCAAATTAAACTTAAAGACACTCTTGAGAGCAATTGAAAAGGTTCTCAACGACTATAGTTTGAATATATTGCTTAAAAATGACTTGTAGAAGGAGGGGTTGAAAGTTACTGCTGATATATTCAAATCATGTGTGCATATGTTCTGAAGGAGAAAATTAGACGTGAAGAGCTTTTCTGGTAAATCAACAAGCACTTGTCTCGTCCGAATGAATGCAATATTATTTGTTGTTTAGCAAAATACAAACTATAGTTTTTTGTCTCGCCTGCGACGAATATCGCAAAGACGAGGCATAGCGATCATAGATTCCGTCGTTGTCGCCGTCGTAAACATTTCGTTAACCCAAATGTTAAACTTTTTTTTAACTTCAATAGCTTTCTCAAATCATATTCAGTATGAATTAAATTTTGACACAATATTTAGTACAACTTCATTAATGTATTCCAAGTTCAAATTTTTGAAAAAAAATCATTCCAATTTTTCCATTTTTTCCATTAGTTTGACTTTTTTTTCGATGACATTTTTTTTGTTTGCTCCATATCTCAGCACCTACATCCCATTGACTGATGATTATTGGTAAGTGGTTACATCTTTAGTAGTAACCAACATTCATACCAGAATTATGTCACCTTGACCTATTTTTTCGCTACAATAAATTTGGCTAAATTTTCTATTTTGGTCTATGTATCAATAATGTTTAAACAAATTTGAGAAAAAGGACTTTAACTTTGATGGAGAATTGTTGCATATAGTCCATAGATGCAAAATAAGTTTCCGAATTTTATTTCGGTTGCAACTTTGGTAAATTTCCTGCAAATGTCCAAGACTAACAATTTTTGAAATTTTTGCAATCAATCAAATATTTTGGCCATTTCTTCAAACAAGACATAATTCTGAAAATAAGATCTAAAAAATATGGTTTCAATTTTGGTAAATTTCCTGAAGCTCTCAAAGACAAACAATTTTGGGAATTCTTGTTTGCAACCATGCGTTTTAATGAATTTCAGTCTAAAACAATATTTTCAATGGGTAGATTTCATAAATTTTGTGTTCCAATTTTGTGAAATTTCCTGAAACTGGCAAAGACCAGTTGTTTCGTGGAATTCTAGCAACCACATCTTAATAAAGGCCAAATTAGAATGACAGTGGAGTGAGCAGGCGAGACACTAGGTTCAATGGAACCTTTACGAATTATTGATTATTTTTTTCAAATCTACCGTTCTAACTTTAAAGCAAAATTATATTTTTTATTAATTTTTCTTTACTTTTATAAAATATATGATCGGCGGTCTGGCAAATATTTGAATTTTGGTATGTGTCATATATATAGTAATTCAACATGCAGCTGATCACAAACAATGCAACAGAAAAGAAAACAAAACAAATTGTATGGTAACTGACATCTAACGTTACTTAAGTATATGTTCAACTAAAACTTGCAAAATGCGATAAGTCCATATTATTTGCAGCCTATGAATCGATTTATATTGTGTTTATTAGACCCCAAAAAATCTATAAAACTATTTATTTTACATATTTCCTGTTTGGAAAAAAAATAAATGAAAGGACCAGTAATATAGTGAACACTTTGAGAAGCAATTATTGTCGCTTTTTCTCCGATTTGTTTTTAAAAAACGCACCCAGGAGCTACATTTCCTAGTGTAGGTTGAGAAAAGTTGTGTGTAAACCGGCAACCGCATCACAAATATCAAGTGTAGACACATATCAGGTATCATAAGACAGCCGAAGTTTGCCGGTTGCTGGTTCATTTGTTTATGTCAGCTATAAATATTATCTCGGTCAGGTCCGATGTCACAGTCGAACTTATATGAGCGTCCATGATTGATCAAAATCGCATGCAAAAATAGTTAAATAATCGAAATTATAAGTATTTTTGGCGTTTTTATGCATTATGTGGTATCTTATATAATTTTTCTAGATATAAGAATACGGAACAATGCGTTTCTGAGCTTCCAAAATATTTGAAGAAATACAGCTCATATTGCTTTAAATATTGATAACGGAATGGTAGGGATGTTGGTTAAACCGTACCATTTTTAGAACACTCTCCCGCGTACAGTCTTTATTTCCCCATAATGACAACTTTTTATAACTTCTGTATAGGCCTTTTCCAAAGAAGAATGGTCCGCACTTCAGTTTTTGGCATTTAGATACAATCAATCAGTTCGGTTATCAACTTCTGGTAGAATTGGATATATGGAGTTATTTTTCTTTAAATTCTTGGATTTTAAAATTTACCAATAATTTTTTACATTTTTGATAACATCAATATAAATTTACTACTTAATAAAGTTAAGAAATATAAATATTTGTTTAGGATAATAATTTATAGATATAATGCTCCAAAATTTCCCAATTTTTGTTTTTTTTTAGATTTCTATTTACAGTTTTTCTATGATAAATTCTATTTAAATATATTTAGCATTTCCACATGCTATGTATGTATGCTGATAACAGGAAGTCAAGGGTGTTTACAACCACTTGACAGGAGAGTTCCAAACAAGGAAAAGATAACAACACTTTTTTAGAAGGACTATAGGGAGATCCCATTTTGTCTGCCATAACTTCAAAATGTATTTACTTGTTAAATGCGTCATGTCAGTGTTGAGACCGGACATTCCACAATCTCTTCATCTAGTGCGGATGTTGCTTCCTGGTCAACAACTGTGTTTCCTACATCCCACATGACTATAGATCCAAACTTAACCTTTTGCTACAAGTGACTTTTATATTTCAACTATTTTCAAAATAAATGAGTGTCTTATTTTACAACTTTCAAATACCAATTTGTATGAGAGTCATAAAGAACAAACCATTAACATATTTTATAATCTGAAGCTAAAAATTCAAGTGCTTAGTTAAAAGTTTTAGCTTTGCACTTAAATTTACTGTCCTTGTTAACGAAATAAATTATTTTGAAACTTACATCATCACTTTTATGCTCAATTTGAGAATAGATTTGACAATTTTCGTAAAAATGGGGATGTAAAACAACAAAAGATGTCTATTTAGTGATTTGTGTCATTACCTCTAGTTCTGGAGGATATATTGATGGGTTCCATTGAGGAAAAGATACCTTGTAAATGAGATGAATATCATTTATCTATCCATGATTGAGATTGAAGGATCTAACATCTTGTATTTTATAATCTTTTACGAGTCCTAAAGAAATTCAATCTAGTGGGAAAATAAAACAAGTCTGCGAGTAGAGGAAGGAGATCAATATCTCAATACATTATATCTTATGTTGTTATCTAACGGCAAAATGGATCAATCGACACTTTAAATAGGGTAAGTTATGCTCTCAAGTTTTAACAAATACACAAGTACAATAAAAATTACTAGTGAACTAAGTTACGTGGTAAAGGATGGGTTGTGATAAGGCCGTTTTCCGGCCCAATGTGGATATGAATAATATACGGTCAGAAGGTAAGACATTTATCTGTACTAACTAGTCTAATGATAATATATTCAAACTGCGCATGCACAGGTTGTCTATTAACAATTATTCACAGAGGTGTCAAAACTCAAATTGTCTATGGTCTGCGTCGAAAAAAACTTCTGGCAATTAGC
Organism: Modiolus philippinarum; assembly: GCA_002080025.1. Taxonomy (NCBI): domain Eukaryota; kingdom Metazoa; phylum Mollusca; class Bivalvia; order Mytilida; family Modiolidae; genus Modiolus; species Modiolus philippinarum. The sequence goes on along the minus strand of MJUU01016598.1, from coordinate 24,105 downwards.
CAATTTGGCAAAGTTGTATTAATTTCGATAAATACTTATCATAGAATATACATAGCATACAATTTAGTGTTCAACATTATTGTATCAGCCTTTAGAATCCGAAAGTAGATAACTGAGTCTGGTTATGGGAAAAGGTAAAAAAAACCGTGGCAAGCATAATAATATAAATTAAAGAAACGTGCATACCACGATGTCAGACCCATTTAGAATTACCATAAACAACGCATGACTCATTATAATACATTATTAGATGATAAAAATATTAGTTTAGTTCGATTCTCACTTGCTTTGAAACCGGAAGTGATCCAATCCGATGACTGCTACAAGGGGACCATATTATAGTGTCCAATTATAACTTAAAAATTGATTGTGTTTGCTTTTAGGAGGATTTAACTTTAAAATTATTAGCATAAAAGGTAAAAACAAATTGTAACCGTCTTGAAAGGTTGACATTCAGATACAAATAAAATAATTTTGCAAATGGAAAGTCGTAGAAAGTAACCTTGACATCGATATAAAATCATATGGTAGATACATGATTGGGGGATAAAACAATGATGATTCATACTATGGCCGGGACTTCGTCCATCCCGCTTCCTAGCTCTCCATAAGGTCACATTATGCTTTTAACTGCTCCTTCCACCAATAGAAAAGACAGATTCTGTATGTCTACGATATATTGAGACTATGCTTCTTCCTAAAAAAGAATTTAAGGAAGTGTTCCCTGGCATCTTGTTCGCTAGCCAAGTGCTGCAGTTAACAGATGTCAATTTTAAACCAAAGATATGTGTTGGTCAGTAAGAGCTTGCAACAAAAAGACTCTGAAAAACAAAATCCAATCGAAATCGAATTACAATTCAAAATTTTGCATTATTTAGAAAATTACAATTTTGGGCCCTTTGACCCCTTATAGCTGAGAAGCCGTAAAAGATGCGAAAATCCGTTGACATACTTCTGACAGCTTACAAAAAGAGGAATCTAAAGAAAAAATCCGAATGAAAATAACAATTTTAGGTAATCTGCACATTTGTAATTTTGGTCCCATTCGGTGCATTTTAGCTCCAAAAGGAAACAAGTTATCAAAAATCTAATATGTAAGAACTATGTTATTTTTTCTTAAGGAATCCATTAGAAAAACTGCATCAAATATTGGAATAGAAATTGAAAAAATTATATTTTTGAGATTCGCCTCTTTTCATACGACCGCACCCCGAGGGAACCCCGGGATATAGAAATAGGACCCAGTATCTCCGGCTTGCGGGGTGTGACCCCTCCTAAACGGAGGCTGACCCCGAGGGTCCCGGGATATAGAAATAGGACCCATTCCGTGGTTGTGCGGGATTAATAAATACACAACCCATCTTTCGTTGCTGACCAGGAAGCCAAGGATGCACTGGATGATGAGATGGCGGATTGTCCAGTACCGTACACTGACATGAAGCCTTTAATTGTTAAATACATTTTAAAGTTATGGCAGGCCAAATGGGATCTCCAAATAAATAATAAACTGCATGGAATACAGTCAGACGTCGGTAAACAAATTGGTTCCTGTGGTAAAAACCGTAGGGAACAGGTAGTGTTGACCCGATGTCGTATTGGACATACTAGAACAACACATGGTTTTATCCTCAACAGTGATGATCGACCTGAATGTATTCCATGCAATTGTCCTTATACAGTTCAACATGTTTTAATTGAATGTGTAGATGTTGCCGATATCAGGCGTGATTTTTATTCTGCTGATTGTCTTAAAGACCTATTTACAAACGTCGCAGGCGACAAAATCGTTCAATTTTTAAAAGCAATCAATTTATTTAGTAAGATTTAAATAGATCAATTTTAAACAAGTTTCTAATTTCTAATATTGTTATTGTTAAACC
>MJUU01016598.1:5165-16245 GCA_002080025.1 Modiolus philippinarum | reverse complement strand
AATGATTTTATCTTTAAACATATTAAGAGCATGTTTGTCTGCACTTTCTCGTTTCCACCATTTTATACAATAGTTGGTTACCGAGTCTTTAATAATGTCGAAACAAGCTTGCCAGTTTATTTTGCGCATATGTATGTATGTATGCATGTATGGATATATGTGTGTATGTACGTATGTATGGAAGGATGCATTAATGTATATATGTATGTATGTATGTATGTATGTATGTATGTATGTATGTATTTATGTATGTATGTATGTATGTATGTATGTATGTATGTATGTATGTATGCATGCATGCATTTATGTATGTATGTATGTATGTACGTATATACGTTTATATGGATGGAGGGATGTATGTATGTTCGTGCACTCACGCATTTGTATGAATAATACATTTTATGCACAAATATGTATACACACCTATTCATATTTGGGAAAACCCGAATACATCTTTGTAGGAATGTTGCATCTGTTCGCACATACACGTATGTATACATTTATGTATGTACGTACGTCTGTATGTATGCATATATGTATGTGTGGATGTATGTATATATGTGTTTATGTTTCTCTCTATGTATGTATTTTTGTATGTATGCATGAATATATGCATATATGTATGTATGTATGTATGTATGTATGTATAAAGATATGCATGTATGTATATTTTTATGTATCCATCCATTTATGTATGAATATATATGCATGTATGTATGTATTTACGTATGTATGTATGTATGTATGTATGTATGTTTGTATGTATGTACGTATGTATGTATATATGGATGGATGGATGTATGTATTTCGTGCGATAATGCATTTGTTGAGACAATACGACATTTTATGCAGAAACATGTATACACACCTGTTTATATTTGAGAAAACCCCATTACATCTCTCTAGGAATGTTGCATCTGTTCGAACATATATGTATGTATGCATTTATGTATGTATGTATGTATGTAGGTATGCATGTATGTATGTATGTATGTATGTATGTATGTATGTTTCTCTGTATGTATGTATTTTTGTATGTATGCATGTATATGTGCATATATGTATGTATGTATGTATGTATAAATATATGCATGTATGTATATTTTTATGTATGCATGCATTTATGTATCTATGTATGTAAGTATGTATGTATGTATGTATGTATCTATGTATGTATGCATCTATGTATCTATGTATGTAAGTATGTATGTATGTATGTATGTATCTATGTATGTATGGTTTTTATGTGTTTATGTTTCTATGTATTTATGTATGTGAGTATGTTAATATGTTTGTAAGTATAAATGTATGGATGTATTTGTGTATGTATGTCCTCATGTGTTCCTGTATTTACGTATGAACATATACCTGTATGTATGTATGTATGTATGTATGTATCGATGTATGTGTGTATGTATGTATGTATGTATGTATGTATGTATGTAGGCATCTATGGTATGTATGTATGTATGTAGGCATCTATGTATGTATGTATGTATGTATGCATGTATATATGTATATATGTATGTATGTATGTATGTTTGTTTGAATGCATAAATTTATGCATGCATGAATGTATATATGCATGAATGTATATATGTATGAATGTCTCCATATATGCATGTATTTATGTATGAACGTATGCATGAATGCATTTATGTATGTCCGTATGTATGTACGTACGTACGTATGTATGTACGTACGTACGTATGTATGTATGTATGTATGTATGTATGTATGTATGTATGTGTGTACGTATGTATGTATGTATGGGTGTATAAATGTATGTATTTATATCTTAATGCAAGTATCAAGTATGTATGTATGTATTTGTGTATGTGGGTATGTTTGTGTGTATGTATGTTTGTATGTATATATGTATGTATGTATGTATAGATGTATGAACGTATGCATGTATGCATGTATGTATGTACGTAAATATGCACATATGCATGTATGCATGTATGTATGTATGTATATATGTATGTATGTATGTATATATGTGTGTATGAATGTATGTATGTATGTATATATGTATGTGTGTGTCGGCACGCTAGCATTCGTGCTTACGTGCATGCCTGTCTATGTTTCTCTGTATGAAGGTATGTATGCATACATGTATTAATAAACGTATGTATTTTGTGATGGACATATGACATGTATGTATGTATGTATCTCTGTATGTATGTATGTATGTATGTATGTATATTTTGATGTATGTATGTATGTATTTATCCATGTATATATTTATGTATGTATGTATGTATGTATGTATGTATGTATGTATGTATGTGAATATGTATGTATTTTTGGATGGAGATATGATATATATATATATGCATGTATATATGTATGTGAGCATTTATGTATGTTTGTATGTAGGTATGTGTGCATAAATGCATTTGTGTTGATATTACGGGTATTTACACAAGTATACACATATGTATATTTGTGATAAAACACAGACATCTGTACTAGAATAAATTCATATCTTTTAACATTTATGAATGTATGTGCGTATGTAAACTTGTATGTGTATGTATGTATGTATGTATGTATGTATGTATCTATGTATGTATGTATGTATATATGTATGGATATATGTATGTAGGTATGTATGTATGTATGTGTGTATGTATGTATGTATGTATGTATGTATGTATGTATGTATATATGTATGTATGCATGTATGTATGCATGGATGGATGGATGGATGTATGTATGTCTTCATATATGCTTGATTTATTTATAAACGTATGCATGTATGCATATATGTATGTATGTATGTATGTATGCATGTATGGATGCATAGATGTATTTATTGATGTATTAATGCAAGTATGTATATACCTGTGTATTTGTGCATGTTTTTATGTTTGTGTGTATGTATGTTTATGTCCGTATATTTAGTTCTTTCAGTTTCATTTTTCATAATTGAGTCAGTCCTGTTTCTAACTGAATTTTACTGTTGTTACTACTGTGTGTGTTTGTTTTTTTATTTATCACATTGGCTATTGGGAAGGTTTGGGCCCAATAAAACTAGTTTAACCCCGCCGCAGCAGGTTTGCGCCTCTCATAAGCCAGGAAATTTATTAAGCCTTTGTGTGTCTTGTCTTTTTTCTGGTTAGTTTACTTTATGTCTATAGGAGTCTAGGATGATGTTTATTTCGCAGAACTTGATTACTCTTTATTCAGGGGCCGACTACGACCTGCCGTTGGGTGTGGGGTTTTCTCACCGTTCATTGCAGATCTTATTGTGGCTTTGAGTTGTTATTGGTCCCCTTTGGGTCGTTGTCTCTTTGACATATTTCAGCGTTTCCCTTCTTTTTTCTATTGTATGTATGTATGTATGTATGTATGTATGTATGTATAGATGTATGCATGTATGTTTGTATGTCTTCATGTATGCATGTTTTTATGTATGAACATATGCATGTATGCATGTACGCAAGTATGTACATATGAATGTACGTATATATGTTTGTATGTATGTTTGTATGTTTGGCCATTTTGATCTTATCATGATCTTGACAGGCTTGACATAATTTTGTATGTACGTATGCATGTATGTATGTATGTATGTATGTATGTATGTATGTATGCAAGTATGTTTGTATGTATGTATGTATGTATGTATGTATGTAAATATCTATGTATGTATGTATGTAAGGATGCATATATGTATGTATATATGAATGTGTTTATGTTTCTCTGTATGAAAGTATTTATGTATGTATGCAAATATGTATGCATATATATATCAATGTATGTGAGTATGTTTGCATATATGTATGCATAAATATATGCATGTATGTATGTCTTCATACATGGATGTTTTATGTATGTACGTATACATGTATGCAAGTATGTATATATGTACGTATGCATGTATTTATGTATGTATGTATGTATGTATGTATGTATGTATGTATGTATGTGTGTTTGTATGTATGTATGTATGTATGTATGTATGTATGTATGTAGTTATGTATGTATGTATGTATGTGTATGTATGTGGATGTTTGCGTGCGCGCTAGGGTCGTGCTTATGTGATTGCCTGCGGATCTAAGTGAATATGTTTCTCTGTATGCATGTATATATGTTTGTATTTATACATGCATGTATGTATGTATATAGGTATGTTTATTGTGATGGACATATGGCATATATGTATGAATGCGTGTATGTTTGTATGTATGCATGTATGTATGTATGTATCACTAGCAAATATGTTTTGAACTTGTTTGGCCATATCGGTCTTATCATCATCTTGACACACTTAACACAATTTTGTTAAGACATTGTAAGATTTTAATTAGGTTTTCAAGATATGTGATTTCAAGGATGATCAAGACGTGTTAAGATAAGTTAAGAATAAACAAGATCTACTTGTTTATTGTGTTCAGGGACGATCAAGACAAATTAAGCTTGTTAAGATCAAACAAGATCCCGATTTGATCTTGTTTCATCCGGACAAATTTAACACATCTTAATCTCCCTTGAATGCAGTTATCTTGTTTGATCTTGATAAACTGAACAGGACTTGATCGTCCTTGGAAGCAATTCTCTTGAAATATGACTAAATATCTTACACAGTCTTAACAAAATTGTGTTAAGCTTGTCAAGATTGTGATAAGATCAAAATGGACAAACAAGATCATAACTTATTTGCTAGTGTATATGTATCTATAAACGAATATATGAATGTATGTACATATGTATGTATGTTTGTATGTGTTTAAACTTTTCTATATGTATGTATTTATGTATGTATACATCTTTGTATCCATATATGCATCAATGTTAATGAGTGTTTTTCAATGTTTGTATGTATAAATATATGCATGTATATATGTATGTATGTATGTCTTCATGTATGCATGTATTTATGTATGAACGTATACATGTATGCATGTTACGATCGTTTTTTTATTTATCACATTGGCTATAGGAGGAAGGTTTGGGCCCAATAAAACTAGTTTAACCCCGCCGCAGCAGGTTTGCGCCTGTCCTAAGTCAGGAAATTTATTAAGCCTTTGTGTGTCTTGTCTGTTTTCTAGTTAGTTCACTTTATGTCTATCGGAGTCTAGGAAGATGCTTATTTCGCTGAACTTGATTACTCTTTTATTTAGGGGCCAACTCCGACCTACCGTTGGGTGTGGGGTATCCTCACCGTTCATTGAAGATCTTATGGTGGCTTTGAGTTGTTATTGCTCCCCTTAGGGTCGTTGTCTCTTTGACACATTCCCCGTTTCCCTTCTTTTTTTATGTATGTATGTATGTATGATTGTATGCATGCAGGTATGTATAAATGTATGCATGCATGTATGCATGTATGTATGTATGTACGTATCCATGTATGTATATATGCATGTATATATGTATGTATGTATGTATGAATGTATGTAGGCATGTTTGTATAAATGTATGCATGCATGTATGCTCGTACGTATGTATGTATGTATGTATGTCTTTTTATATGCATGTATTTATGTATGAACGTATGCATGTATGCATTTATGTATGTATGTATGTATGTATGTATGTATGTATGTATGTATGCATATATGTATGTATGTTTGTATGCACAGATGTAAGTATTTATGTATTAATGCATGTATATATGTGTGTTTATGAAAATGTGTGTATGTATATATGTCTGTATGTATGTATGTATTGATGTATGTGTGTATGTTTGTATGTCTTCATATATGCATGTCTATACCTGGGAACATATGCAAGTATGAATGTACATAAGTTTGCATATATGCGTGTATGTATGTATGTAAAAAATATTTAAAATGCATAAAACCAAACGAAATCCGAATAATCAGTAAAATCAAATAGAGCTAAGTACAAAACTACGATAGAGGGAGTTAAACCTTAGGTTTTAGAATTTAGATAAATTTAGATGTATGCATGTATGTATGTATGTGAGTATTTATGTATGTTTGTATGTATGTATGTGTGCACAAATGCATTTCTGTGAATATTACGGAAATTTACACAAGTATACACTTGTGTATATTTGTGATAACACACATACATCTGTACTACAATATATGCATATCATTTTACATGTATATATGAATGTGTATATGTATGTATGTACGTTAACATTTATGTATGTATGTAAACATGTATGTATGCATGTTTTGATGTATGTGTTCGTATCTCCCTATGCATGTGTGTTGGTATGTCTCTTTGTATGTATTTGTTTGTATATATGTATTTATGTAAGTCGATAAGTAGGAAGGTAGGTATGTAAGCATGTTTGCACATATGTATGTATATATGCATGGATGTATATGTGTGTATATGCATGTATGTATGGATGGATGGATGCATTTATGTATGTATGTATGTATGTATATATTTATGTATGTATGTATGTATGTATATATATATATATATATATATATATATATATATATATATATATATGTATGTACGTATGTATGTATATATGGATGGATGTATGTATGTTCGTTCACTCATGCATTTGTTAGGATAATACGACTGTTTATACACATTATACACAAATATGTATACACACCTATTTGTATTTGAGAAAACCCAATTACATCTCTGTAGGGGTGTTTAATCTGTTCTCACACATATGTATGTATGCATTTATATCTATACGTACGCCTGTATGTATGCATGTATGTATGTAAGTATGTATGTATTTTTGTATGTATGTATGTATGTATGTATGTATGTATGTAAGTGTTTATTTTTCTCTCTATGTGTGTATTTTTGTATGTATGCATGTATATATGCATATATGTATGTATGTAAGTATATATGCATGTATGGATATTTTCATGTATGCATGTATTTATATATGAACGTATACATATATGCATGTATGTATGTATGTATGCATCTATGTATGTATGTATGTATGCATGTAAGTATGTATGTATGTATGTATGTATGTGTGTTCGTGCACCCATGTATTTGCTAGGATAATACGACTGTTTAAACACGAATATGTATATATTTACCTATTCCTTTATATTCGTGATAACCCATTAAATCTCTGCAGAATTGTTGCATCTTTTTTGCACATATATGTATGTATGTATGTATGCATGTATTTATGTATGTATGTATGTATGTATGTATGTATGCATGTATGTATGTGTGTATGTATATATATATACGGATGAATGTATGTATGTATATATGTATGTATGTTTTTATGTGTTTATGTTTCTATGTATTTATGTATATATGCATGTATGTGTGCATATATATATGAATGTATGTGAGTATGTTAATATGTTTGTATGTATAAATGTATGGATGTATTTATATATGTATGTCTTTATGTTTGCATGTATGTATGTATGTATGTATGTATGTAAGTATGTATGTTTGCATAAATGTATGCAGGCACGAATGTATGTAAGCATATATATATATGCATGTATGGATATATACATGTCTTCATATATGCATGTATTTATGTATGAACGTATGGATGTATGCATTTATGTATGTACATACGTATGTACGTAGGCATGTATGTATGTATTTTTGTATGTATATATGTATGTAGTACTGTGCAATGTAGCCCTTGCCGTTTGACGAACGCGAAACGAATTGCTGACGGAACGTGAACGGATCGCTGACTTGAACGTGACGGGGCGGAACGGGACGAATCGATTCACGTCCATAACAGCTCACGTCCAGGTACTAGTCATTTGACGAATACAATTCGTCAATTGACGAGAGAGGACTCGTCATTTAATGATATGCAAAATAATCAAAACGATTAATAGATAATTGAAATTTTCCAATGAAACGAAACGAATTCAATTGTGATAAATGTTTTATACAAAATCAACATCTACAGTGACAAGGACTTGGCTATAAAAAGAATAAATAAATTGAAAATCAATAGTTAAATTTCCTTTATTTGGTTAAGAACTCCACGAAAATGATGTAACTGATAAATATATCGATAAATTTTAATGAAATAATCAATAATGACATTTTTGTCATCGCAAATGGACTATTCACAGGGAAACTTTCCTTTACAAATTATTTTGCTCAAAATCCCATGAAAATGTGATAAAAATTACATAAGAATCTTCAGTTTACTGTTTAGTCATTACATGTGCACCGGTCAGTGTGAAACTTTCCTTTTACACATTATTTTGTTAGAAATTCCATGAAAAAAAAATGTGACAAAAAATTACTAATGTTTAGTCATTACATATACATCGGTCAGTGTGAAACGCTACTTTGACACATTATTTTGTTAAAAATTCAGTGAAAATGAAAAAATGTGATAAAAAATTACTTATGAATGTTCATTTTACTCATAACATACACACCGGTCAGTCCAAAACTTTCCCTTGACACATTATTTTGTTAAAAATTCCATGAAAATGAAAAAATGTGATAAAAATTACTTATGAACGTTATTTTACACATAACATATACACCAGTCAGTGCGAAATTTTCCTTTTACAAATTAATCATGCTAAAAATGCAATGAAACTGAAAAAATGTGACAAAAAATTACTAATGTTTAGTCATTACATATACACCGGTCAGTGTGAAGCTTTTCTTATACACATTATTTTGTTAGAAATTCCATTAAAATGAAAAAATGTGACAAAAAATTACATATACACCGGTCAGTGCGAAACTTCCCTTTTACACATAACTCATGTTCAACATTCCATGAAAATGAAAAAATGATTAAAAAATTACAAATGAATCTTCATTTTAGTTATTACATAAACACCGATCAGTGCAAAACTTTCCTTTATACATTATTTTGTTAAAAATTCCATGAAAATGAAAAAAATGTGATAAAAATTACTTATGAATCTTCATTTTAGTCATTACATATACAGAGGTCAGTGCGACACTTTCCTTTTACACATTATTTTGTTGAAAATTCCATGAAAATGAAAAAATGTGATAAAAAATTACTTATGAATGTTCCTTTTACTCATAATATATACACCGGTCAGTGCGAAACTTTCCTTTTACACATTATTTTGTTAAAAATTCCATGAAAATGAAAAAAAATATGATAAAAAAATACTTATGAATCTTCATTTTAGTCATTACATATACACCGGTCAGTGCGAAACTTTCTTTTTACACATTATTTTGTTAAAAATTCCAAGAAAATGAAAACATGTGATAAAACATTACTTTTAATCTTCATTTTAGCCATTACGTTTACACCGGTCAGTGCGAAACTTTCCTTTTACACATAACTCAAGTTCAACATTCCATGAAAATAAAAAAAAGTGATAAAAAATACAAATTAATCTTCATTTTAGTTATCACATAAACACCGATCAGTACAAAACTTTTCTTTTACACATTAATCATGTTAAAAAATTCCATGAAAATTGAAAAATGTGATGAAAATTACTTATGAATTTTCATTTTACACATAACATAAACACTGGTCAGTGCAAAACTTTCCTTTTGCCCATTAATCATGTTAAAAATTCCATGAAAATGAAAAAATGTGACAAAAATTACTAATCTTTAGTCATTATATATACACCAGTCAGTGTGAAACTTTCCTTTTACACATTATTTTGTAAAAATTCCATGAAAATGAAAAAAAATGTGATAAAAAATTACTTAAGAATCTTCATTTTAGTCATTACATATAAACAGGTCAGTGCGAAACTTTCCTTTTTACAAATTATTATGTTAAAAATTCCATGAAAATGAAAAAAAAATGTGATAAAAAATTACTGATGAATCTTCATTTTAATCATTACATATACACCTGTCAGTGCGAAACTTTCCTTTTACACATTATTTTCTTAAAAATTCCATTAAAATGAAAAATTTTAAGAAAAGATCACTAAGAAATCTTTATTTAAGTCATAACAAATACACTTTTCAGTACAAAACTTTCCTTTAACACATCATTTTGTTCAAAATTCCATGAAAACTGGGATTAGTATTAGTCTTAGATGAAAATGAACAATTTTTGTAAAAAAAAAAAAAAAAACACTTATAAACCTTCATTTGAGTCATTGCAAATCAACCAGTCAGTGCAAAACTTTTCTTATACACATTGGTTTGTTTAAAATTCCAATATAACTAAACATAAATAATTTAAATTGACTTATTTTGACTTTTAGTCCTTAGAAAGGCACTTATCAGTGAGAAATTTTCCCTTTACTCATTATTTTGTTTCAAACTCGATAAAAATGGCAAATTTTGATGAATAACACCCGTCAATGCAGCAATTCCTTTCGAACTTTATTTTATTAAAGACTCCATGAAAACGAAAAAAATATGATAAGCAATAATTTATTGATAGCAAAAAGATTGATCTGTTGCAATGATGTACCGATCGTGTATGCGGTGGGTGAAAGGAATCTATATTTCGCAAAATCTTTAACCCGAGATATCACGTGATATATGGACAAATCTGGGCGCGAGTTGGACAAATAGGGTTCTCGTCATTCGTCAGGTTTCGCGTCAACTGACTGGTTGGACGAATAAGAAGTCGTCACGTTAATTAAATGATCGCTGACTGCATCCTGATGAACGGATGACGGCTGACTGATCGTTTTTTCTGTAAGGGCTACGTTGCACAGTACTGTATGTATGTATGTATGTATGCATGTATTTATGCATGTATGTATGAATGTATGTATGTATATGAATAAGAAAGGAAATGGGGTAAATGTCAAGGAGACAACGTCCCATATACAGGTTAAAACGACAAAAAACAAAACATCTCGGGGTCATATGTGTATGTGGGTATGTTTTTGTGTATGTATGAATGCATGTATCTCTTTATGTATGTATGTATGTATGTATGTATGTATGTATGTATATATGTATGTATGTTTGTATATCTTCATGTATACATGTATTATGTATGAACGTATGCATGTATCAATGTATGCATGTACGTAAGTATCTATATATGCATGCATGTATGTATCCATTTATGTATGTATATATGTATGTATGCATATATGTATGTATGTATGCATGTAAGTATGTATGTATGTATGTATATATGTATGTATGTATATATATATATATATATATATATATATATATGTAT
>MJUU01016595.1:45067-65619 GCA_002080025.1 Modiolus philippinarum | reverse complement strand
TTAAATGTACATTGATGAGCATTATTTTCCAACAATAAGTAAAACTCCTGCTATTTTACTTCCTATTCCAGCTATAATACAGAATGCAAAGGAGAAGTGCAGGTATTTTGTAGTGACTCCATCCATTGTTGCGTATACTATGGCTCCAACCAGGGCAAAAATACCTGTAAAGAAGACTTGTATTAGTTTTTCTTTATTTGGTACTTTACAATTAATTTTTAAATGTAGAAATACATATTGAATGAATGCTTACACTGTACATGAACTTTAAAATTAGATAAAAAGATAATAAATCAAGAATAAATGGTTTCTTGTTCTCTATCTTGTTCTTGGCTTTCTCTTGACGATTCTGTAACTTTGTTGATACCTCATTTCCAATATACTTGCTTTTCGGATATTTGGATCTGCAATTTGACGATCTAACGCCATGGCAGAAATGAAGAGATACATGGATTAAGCTTTGTTCGGCATTTACCAAGTCAATTCCGCTAGATCCGGTGCCGGGGTCGTCTAAAACTCGCTGTGAGATATGAATGTTTGTTAATGGTTGAATACATTATGAGAATTCAACACTAAGAAAAGCAAAGAGAGTGTTCTTCCGTTTGTTTAAACGTTCCCTGTAATAGTAGGGATTTTGTCCCCTGTAAACTTACTCCATACCCCTTTATTTGTTCATTAAGTCATATTGTTATAAACAACTAGACATGTAGTAATGGTTCGGCTGTTTGTTCTTAATGATGTTCGCTTGTTTTAATTTAATGATAGCCGAGTTTTACCATCAAGAGCAAACAAACGAATTTTGTAATTGTGTTGGGTTGGACCATTAAGTGCTCGTCTTCGTGAAATTCAAGTATGTAAAAGTTAGCTAAACTGGTTTTATTTAATGTCAATTTTTATACAAAATACTAACCTCCAAGGAAACAGCAACATATTGTGGCATACCGAACTATTTGTGTATCTCTTAGGACAAACATTTTTAACACCACACTAACAACAGCCGCTAGTAACACTACAAATCCGAGTACAGCTAAGGCCTGGGCACCTTTAAATGCCGAAGGACACACATCATCTAATTGGACAAATAATTTAATAATTAATATAACATTAAAATACGCGGATAAAATGAATAAATAGGTTAGGGTATGGATCCAGTATTGACACCTAGCTCAAATACCTTTTCATTTTGCTCTAGTGACTTAATAATAGTTTTGTTTCAACACCTTAAAGGAATCACATTTGAGAGTTAGTTTACCTTGAATTTGACCAGTCTACCGTAATGTCAATATCTGGTATATATGTGCCTAGATCAATCTAGATTTGTCATTTGTTCTTAATGTTTCTTAGAACTTAGAAGCGACTGAAATCCATTGGGTGCCTTCCCGGACTTCAAATTGTATATACACAAAGTTTACATCTATAATGTTTAAATCTGAACACCGTTCCTCATGATATGAGCCGAGTTTGACTTCGTTGAAACTATGATAAAATGCTATGTTTGTATTTACTAGTATTTTGATTGTCGTTATATTTCATTTTTTATTCATGTTTCATATACTTTTTTTAAAATGCTTTATTACGTGGTTGCTTACCACAAGCAGAGAACCAGTTTTCAGATTAAAAAAAAATACCCCCCTTTTGGGTTTGCTAAATTCAATTTGCTGATTGAAGAACTAGCAAATGTCCTTTGGAGTAGGGTCGAATACAAAAGACCCTCAGGCGACATCAAGATGTGGACAGGAATGGGGGCCCTGTCCTTGATAAACTGGAGTTTTCTATGTATCGTGTGCGTTTTTGTCACATGTACATTCACTCCATATCCTTTCATTTGTCCTAAAAGAGTCAGTTGCTTACCTTCTTAACTGTTAATGACAAAATTACACTTTTAGACTGACGTTCGGTTCTCACTTATTTTACAAAAGTGTCAAAAGTCGAAATCCAAAGGGTAAAAAGTCAAGGCAGGCTAAAAACCACGTGAGAAAATGTTAAAAAGTTTCTAAATGAAATTTCGATCAATTTTGTACCCAAAGTCTAATGAATAATGAACTAAATATATTTTTCAATTTCTAGGTCATTTAATGTCTCTTTGTTGTTTTTTTTTTAAATTGCTTATTTAATTGCTATACTCAGGTGCAAAAAGGTTGCAAACTTTTGAAATATTCATCTGCATTCTAAATTCAAACGAAAGTTTTTTTTTTTGTTTTTTTTTAAATCTGTAGAATTAATATATTGAAAAATTTCCATAGAATTCACTTTGTAAAGAGCTTGACGTACAATATCCGTTTATCCTATGTATTCCAACCTTTTTAAATAAATAAATTCATATTGGAATAGATGAAATTTTTGTATCTCTTTAATTTATTTTAAATATTTGATTTTGAAATCTGAATTAATGTGGTAATGACAATTACCGCCTCTTTTAGCCGATCTGTTTCTTCGCTCATATGAGGCTGAATTCATGGAAGGGCTTTCACAAAATAAAGATAAAGAACTGGCCCAGTCCTTCAATTTCAACTTCCGTTATATAGATGATATTCTATCACTAAGGGACCATCGTTTTGGTGTTTTTCTTTACCTTATCTATCCAAAAGAGCTCGAAAGTAAGGATACTTCAACATCGGCTTCGATCCTTGACCTTCATCTTGAAATTGACAAACAGAGGTACACTACAAACTAGGCGATATGACAAACGCTATGACTTCACTTTTCCGATAATCAACTTCCCTTTTCGTTGTAGTAACATTCAAAAAGCATCCGACATTTTGGGTTTATATCTCCTAACTCATTTGCAATTCAAGGGGCTGTGGTCGATACAGCGACTACCTGGATAGAGCTCGGTAGCTTACAAATAAGCTACTTAAAAAGGGTATGTTACCCATAACTAAAGTCATTACTAAAGATGTTTTACGGTCGACATCACGATCTTGTGGACCGCTATGGGATATCTGTTTCCCAGATGACAACAGATCTTTCTCTTTGCCACTGAAGTTTGCTTTTCCTCTTCTGGATTTGACTTGACTACCGGAGTTGACATGTTCATTACGGCGGGTGTCTTATAAGAAGCAGGAGATGCTAACTTTATCGTTACACCTGATTTCACTGATGTTTTTTTTTTATTGGGTCCGTGTTGTTCATTTTTGTAAATTTGTGTGTTTTCATTTTTCTTTTCTGTGCCGTTCTCATGTTACGTCTTTGTTTCTTTGTTTTTTCCGATGTTGCCATTGTTCTTGGAATATTTGTTTAAGACTGACGGTTTGGTTATCACTTACTCTAATTCCTGAATACTTCGATTATTCCAAAAGTTAACAACATTACTTTGTAGTTCAATCAAAATATTTGAATTTGATAACTGAGAAAATATAATTTTGATTAATAATTGACGGTTTAAAAATATATGTTGGGCAAGGGCCACAAATTAATCTTTCAACAAGGTAAAAATTGTGAGCAAGGCAAAATTAAAAGGTTAAGAAGACAATACATATACAAAATAAAAATGACTTAAAATTACAAAATGTTTCATCCTTGATATTGATCAACATAGGATATTCCATCATGTTAAAGAATACGGAAATGGAGAAGAACACCGTTCGTTCCTACCAATGAAGTTTGCTAATAAGGGTTTGGATGTCATAAACCTTGCCAGTATATTGCACCACAAAAATGTAATAAAACAAGAAACAAAACACCTCCATATTTAAGGACATATCTGTTCCAATCATCTCCGATACCTATATTTCACCGATAGCATCTAAAATTTTTACAACCATAAACCTTACCACGGACGACCTCAAGTTTACAACCATAAACCTTACCACGGACGACCTCAAGTCTAAACCACATGATTGTTCATGTTTAAATTCACCTTACAGATATAGTCTCTATGGGCACGTCGTAACGGGAGACTTGAATATCACCGAAAACCTGTCTCCCCGTGAAGTCCTACAAAGAAATCAAAATTCAGAGAACCACGATCGATCAACTGGGAGAAAAATTTTTAAATCCTTATGGATGCTGTAGAGGACTATGCTAGAAAATGAATTAAACGTGTACAAGATGAACACTTGGATTCTCTTTCGGGGTGGATTAAGGTTGTGTGGTCAATGATTCTTAATTGAACCAGTCAGCTACGAGGGCCAAATAGAACTAATGCATCCTCTATTTTTTTAAAATGCAAATGTTACTACATATTTGTCCTTCATCCATGACAAATATGTCGTTGTTCCGGCAGATAAGGCTCCTAATAACATCATTGTCATTTGCAAAAATCATTACATCGATTGCTTAAAGAAAGAACTAGGCATTGGCAATACCCAGGGCAATCCAAGCTATATAGCTACTCCTCTGTCTAAGGAGAAGATATTACAGAACCATAAATCCGTTTTGCTTTCCTTTGAGGTTTCAAACCTAGATGAAGACACTGATCTCCCCTCCTTACAAAAATGCCCATACAAACAACGGTACATAGGAGGATCTGCAAAATATTCTACAACAGCTATTTCTAAGCTATTAACCCCCATCTAACAGCCGTAAAAGAGGGCCCTCAAAATATTGTGATGCTAGCTTTTCAAGAAGTGGTGTAAATGAAATGCAGATAATAAAAAACTCTAAAGATCTGCTTGTCATCTTTAAATCGAGATCATTATCACACTGTAACAGCATTAAAACTTTTGACTTCTCCACACTTTATACTACCATTCTACATTAACAACTGAAATCAAGGCTGAAAGATTTGATTCAAAGATGTTCGATTATTACAAAAGGAAACACCAGTAGTAGTAGTTCAATCGATATATTTGATTTTAAAAATTGTAAAATATGATAATTAACAATTCACGTTTTAAAAACATATGTTTAGCAATGGCCACATATTAATGTTTCAAAAGGTAAAAATTGTGAGAAGGGCAATATTAAAAGGTTAAAAAGACAATACATACAAAATAAAAATAACTTAAAAATCACATTATGTTTCATCTTTGATATAGGTCAACATAGGTTATTCCACCCTGTTAAAGAACACGCAAATGGAGAAAACATCGTTCGTTCATACCAATAAAGTTTGCTAATAAAGGTTTAGATGCCATCCACCTTTCCAATATATTACACTGCAAAAATGTAAAAAAAAATACCTTCATATTTTAAGGACATATCACTTCCAATCATCTCATATACATGGGCTAGTTCAGAAAAAAAGATAATAAGCTAGCCAAATCCTTTAATTTCAGTTTAGGTTATAGATGGTGTTCTTTCATTGAACAATCCCAAATTTAAAGATAACCTTCATCTTATATACCCAAATGAACTCGAAATTAAAGAGACCACTGATACAGCACCACCATCATCATTATACCTGGAGCTATACCTCTACATTGACAACTCTGGACGTCTGAAAACAAAACTTTACGACAAGCGTGAATAGTGAACTTCCCGTTTTTGAGCAGTAATATTCCCACTCCTCCGGAATATGCATGGCGTGTATATTTCACAACTCATTCGCTATTGCCGTGCCTGTAGTATGTACAGCGATGTTGTCGACAGAGCGAAATTACTGTCTCAAAAAACTTATACATCAAGGGTATGTTCAGTCACTGTTGCAATTGTCACTACAGAAGTTTTAAGGTCGTCACCACGATTTGACAGACCATTACAATGTTTCTGTTCCACAAATGAGAACAGATATCTTTGGGTAGATCCGGATCTTGTTACCGGACTGGCTTACACCGACTGTGACTAAACCGGACTTTCCACTGGTAGTGTGACGGGTACAACGCGTGGTGCACTCACTGCATGGAAGATCTAACAACATCCCTTTCTATTCTACTTTCTGTTTTAATGACTTTTTCGAAATCCTCGGGTTTTATCCTAACTTCAGTGCTTCCAAATTCCTGGAAGCTGTAATCTGATTGGTCGATTCGAAAGGCCATCAGAACAGAAAGGGATGCTGTTATCTCTACCATGCAGTGAGTGTAAGGAACAATGGGTAGATCTAATTTTAACTAGAAAACACGAGGGGACTTTATAAACATAAGTGGATGATATAAATTGGATAAGGGTTTTTTATGAAATAAAAACGATACGTTTGGATATGGAATAGCCTTGGATAGAAAATTGCGTGTTTGATTGACAAGGGTGTGGTGGCTCATGATGTATTTGTATACTCAAATCAATACTTTTCGTTATTTTTGGCATGTCGGATTCTATCATGTACAGCTCGCTGATCACTCTTAGGTAAAATCACAATTTTGTAAATGGTAAAACTGGAGAAATTAAATGTTGTTTTAGCGTATTTAATTCTTCAAAAGGAGCTTTATCCATTTCTAAATTATTTATCATTGCTTGAGGAGGTATAGCCTCCTTACACACATAAGAGTTGCACGTTTTACACACAATATGCTTCTCTCCTTTTAACATTTCTTTCATCCTCTAATCTTTTGCATTAAATTCTGTACTTGGCTTCGAAACATAAACCTTTTACAGCACACACAAATTAACACCAGTAGCTCTTTATTCTTCCGCAAAAGACGCAATTCCCCATTGCCTAAGTATCTCCACAAATGTTTAACACAATTGAAAAGTCTTTTATAGTATTTGTATATTATTGATTATTGCACAATACCTCATCTTTATTTATTAACTTCTGGTTTATACATTACTGTTATTATTCTTTTTATCATATCTATATTTATAAATCTGGCTAAGCGATATTGCAATACCAATCCCATCATCCTCTATAAACCTGTTCCCAGTTCCACCTATAGTAAATTAGTAAATGTTTATAATACTTTTCAACTTCCACTTGGCCGTCGGTCTTGTGCAATAAAACGCTTGATTATTCCCATAACCTCAGGACAAATATTCTAGTGTATTACCTAATTGTATTGTTTTGTACATGTATGTTTTATTAAGTATTTTGTATCTTGAACTACAAGTATTTTGGAGATCCTAACTTTCAATTTCTTTTTCATTTCATGGTGTTTTTTTGCCTGGTGTGTTCTATTTCCTGGTATTTTCCATGCCTGGCTACCGTGATGGGTCAAAACGATTTCATGAATTCTATTGTCTGGCTACTTTGATTTGTCAAAACCATATTGATTTGAGTGACATGGATTTCTGTGCGCTGACAAGCTGCATTGAATCTATTTTACAAAGTTCTTTGTAATGAACCACCTCAAATTGTTTTTATAATTTTAAAGATACTACAACAAGACACGTTGAACACAAAAAATCAAGACTAATTATGGCTCTAAAATTTGGAATCGAAATGCACATTCATTATCATTATATAATGATTCAACATGAAAACAAATACATCATTTTCCATGTGTGTAGATATTTAGAAATGTTAACTTTCAAAAATACAAATATAATTGTATTTGTTCAGATTTTTCAAAACATTTTTGTTACCAATGATAATTTATTTATCAGAATAATAATATAAGTTAAAACAAATTGCAGTATTTCTCTTTTGCGTAGATAAGGTAATAAAGCAGTTATTTATTGTGTAGCCAGTCAATGTATCATAATTATTTTCCCTTGGTAAAACAGCGTAGTATGCTATTGCTCTCATCCGCCGGCTTCGGGCAATAGAACACTGAGCTGTTCCCATTACCTCGGGGAAAACATTCTGGTGTCACATTAAATAGCTATATACATCGCATCCGATCCATTTAATAACTGTATAGTATTATTGCATTTGAAATGGATGCTTTTTTTTGGCTTGAACTATCAACGATCATCAACCAATACGGAAGCGGTAGGGATATCTGAAAAATCTGAAAAGCATCAAATCTTCGACTTTTTCAAACTCAAAATTGCAAATTTAACTCACATTCTTGACTTTTCTAAACTCAAAATTTTACTTTTTAAAACTTATAAATTTCGACCTTCTTTAACTCTCAATGTCGTCTTAAAATCAAACACATTTACTTCTGACGTTTCCACTTTTCAAAACTCAAAATTTCAATTTTTGAAAAATTCGGAATTTTTTTTTAGAAATTTCAAAATCAAAGTTTTGACTTTTATAAACTCGAAATTTTAACTTTAATGTTAAATTTGACTTATACGTCAAGCTTTCGACTTAAAAGTCAAAATTCGAACTTTTAAGTCGAAATTTTGAGATTTAAAAAGTCAAAATTTTTAATTTTTGAAGCTTAAATTTTGAGTATTAAAAAGTCGAAGTTTCGAGTCTTTAAAAGTCAATATAAAGAATTGAAAAATGTCAAATTTTCAGAGTCAATATTAATCAAGAAATATATCGTTATTTGAATGTTTTGATGTCCACATGTTAAGCTAAGATACCCCGATCCTATTCAAATTTCAAAACTGCAAACTCATTGAAACAACATGACTATATTGTCCTACTATATTGCCGTTTTTTCTTATATATTTGAAAAAAAAATAAATAATAGAAAATAATAAGGCTATCAAAACAAAAAGAAAAAAATGCAAAAAAAATAAAATAAAATTAATTAATTAATAAAAATTGTATGACTTTACTACAAACCTACCACAAGATAATTTCACACATTTATGTTGTCCAGCTGCAGATTCACACGCTTGCCATAATCCTGAATATGCTTTTCCACCATCAGCCGAAACATAGATCCAAAACGGGGTCGCCATCCCAATCAATTGTAAAATGAAACACAATATAATGAGAACAAATCCAACAATGGCGGGAGGAGAGGCTTCTCCAAATATACCCATATTGTCATATAATAATGAATCTGTACAGTAGTTGGAGGACTTGAATAAATTTTGTCTTATTAAAAAATGACTTAGTAAAACAATTTTTTTCTTTATATAGCAGCATTAGCTATTATCAAGAAAAACCACAAGCTGTAACAAGCAATGCACATCGTGATCAGTACAGGCTGATCTTCAGTCTTCAAATAATCTGATAAAGGCAGAAAGGAGTGTAGTGTTAAACCACAAAATAAATATCTCTCGTTATTTACAAGCTTTGGTACCATTGAGAAAATTACATTACCCTGATAAAATCACTTAGCAGAAGCTTAAAACTAAAAAGGGATTTCCGGATGGCTATAAAATTGGACTTCGAGATGGGGTTATAAAATGGGACTCGGTATTGGATTACTTTTGTGTTTGAAGGCTGAAATTGATTTCCAAGACAAGACGAATACTTTATAATAGTCTCACCTCAATACAATATTAGCATACACATGAAAATACACATACAATTGTAAACGAGCCACTCCTAAAAGAGTTATGAGAGACTGTTATATTCAATTACATTGTATAATAATACATGTAAAACACCAAGGTAATATTAAGAATAAAGAAGACATCTTCTTCTAAATAAAATTTCATGGCAGATTTTGGCTGTATAAAAACACACATTTTCATTAGTGAATAAAAATAAAAACTTTTCATCATCAGACATGCAGATAAAATTTTCATTTATATTAGATGAATTATCAAAAATATTACTACGTATGTCTGCATATCCCGGACAGTGAATTAAAACATGTTTTTCATCTTCTACAATATTTAAATTATTATCTTTACAAAAAGAGCACACCCTTTCATTTATATCTAACCTCTCATATCTGCCTGTTTCAATTCTAAGCGGTGCAACACCGGCTCTAAATTTAGCCATAGCACTCCTATATTTACCATTAAAATTCATACGCAAATATTTTTCTGTACAATATTCTGATTTAAATAATCTATATGTTCGTAATTTACTATTAGAATTAGAAACTAAATCAGACTGCCATTTATTTTGATACTCCTCAAGCTACATATTTTCAATATACTTTATCATAGTTTTACCTAAAATACAATCCAAGTTACAATATTGAGATAAATTAAGCACTTTAAACTTTGATTATACTCTAAAATTCCAGTTTCTTATTCTATTAAAACTATTACTCCATAAAAATATCCTTTTATTTACACTTGACCATTGCTTTACAATACATGGTCTCCATCCCATATCACCATATAGTGCTAAGTTTGGCGTATATCTACCAACACCCATAAAAAACCTCATTGCTCTATTTTTTACAGCATTTACTAAAGTAATTTCCAGGGTACCCTAAATCGAGGCCCCATAATCTATTACTGACCAAACTACTGAATCAAATAATTTAGTAAAGACGTCATATTGAAAGCCACCATGAGCTTTATATTTACTTATCAATAGTCCCAAAGCTCTACTTGCAGATTTAGCAACTGCTTTTGTCATATCTTCATAACTTACAAATTCAGTTAACAGTAAACCTAGATAAGTGTAACTGGAGACAGTTTCCACAGTTTGTCCAGTAAATATAAATAGAAAATTTGTACCTTCTGCAGACTGTGGTCTAAAATGTACATTTTTTTTATTTTTCTAGATTAACACTTATATTATTAGTATGACACCAATACTCTAATGTATTTAAAATCTTTTGCAGATCATTTTCATTCTCTGATAAGAATACTACATCATCAGCATAAAGCAAAATACATAGTTTTTCATTACCTATATCAATACCAACATTCAGTTTTTTGACAGCATCTATCAAATTATTTTATAAAAATGCTAAATAATAGTGATGAAATTACGTCCAGTATTTACTGCAAACAAATCAGACAACAGACCATTCAATTTAATACAAGATTGAACATTACTGTGTAGTGATCTTAATGCCCTTAACATCTTTGAACTTAACCCTAAACTTTCAAGCTTATTAAAAAGGTAAAAATAGATTAACAGAGTCATATGCTTTTTTTGAAGTCAATAAATGCTGCAAAGGTGGGCAGCTTACATAATTTACGAGTCTCAATAATACTTGTAACTGAGGACAGGTGATCAACAGTATTTCGTTCTCTACGGAAACCATTCTGTTCTTCATGTAACAAGTCTAACATATCCAACTTTGCACTTAAACGGAGATCAAGTACACCACAATATAATTTGTATGACACTGCGCACGATGTTGGTGATAATTTTAGTAACGTCAAAAAGCGACGTAAATCCCCGTGAAATATCAAATTAACGTCCGAGTAATGCACACGTTGATGTTTTCTCCGACATACTATATTTTATAATTTTTTATAACCCGGTAGGACATGAAAGCTATAAAAAAAGAACATTCAAAATGTAAAACTCGAACTTCCCGTGTGGTAACTGATATTCAAGTTATTCTTTTATGTGTGTGTGTTGTTTGTTTGTTCGTTTTTTTGTTTTTTTTTTGTCTTTTTTTTTGTTTTTTTTTCAACAACTGTGATGATTGTGCTTCTAGTTTTAGGCAGAAAGAAAGTTACTTGTTTTACTGTAAACACAATGTATTAGTATTTGTATTTATATTTTGGTTTTTTGTTACTCATTTATATTTGTATACTTCGGTTTCGGAATGATTTTGTTTTTATTTTTGCATTGGACAATTTTCCTATCTATTCATTTTACGTAAACGTTCATTCACACAAGTTATGTCTCTATATAAGATCTTGCCCAACATTTTTTTCGTGACCGACCATTTAATTTAAGGGTCCTTTTTTCGTGAGAAGCGCAAGTTCGCTGAACTCATTTTAATTTTTCATGCAGTTAATTTTGTTTATACAAAAAATGAATAACGTATCTTCCAAATATTTTGTTCTTTAGACTCCTTGTTAAAATATGTTTCATCTAAAATAAGGTTTAACATAATATTTTTATAAGAATATCGGACCCTATTGTAAATTTATTATTCTTTCAATATAAGTAATATGAGGAAGGCTTAGCCTTGAATGCCAGCGAAGAAACTCCAGACTTTTTCCCGGGTCTACTATTCATGCTAGTAAAGTAATTCTGGACGTTTGACGACAAGCGTGATGATTTCAACTTTCCAGCAGTGAATTTTCTGTTTTAAGCAGTAATTTTCCAACATCATATCGGGTTCGCGTCTTATACTCGATGATCATTCGCTATTGTTTTTGTATGTACTGTTATTTAATTGCACAACGATTTTGTCAACAGACAACAGGACGAAATTACCGTCTCAAAATTTGTCGTTTCACGGTCATTGCATGATTTGACAGATCATTACAACCATACTGAGAAACAAAGAATAAGCAAAACCAGACTTTTCAATTTGGAGGAGCATATCATTAATGCCCTTCCGGAGGACCTGGTGATAACTCCATTTTGGGGTTCACACTTGCTAGTGCTTCAGTTTGTGGTGTTTTTGTTTATTTCTGTTTATTTGTGTTGTCTGTGCCATTTTGTCTGCATACATGTATTGTCATGTTTATATCATGAATAGCCATTTTCAGTCTCCCTTTTTAATTAAGTCTCTCAAATTAAGTTTGGGGAGGCTAATTGTTTTTATCTCTCTTTGCTTTTTGATTGTCTACCACTGCATTTATGCCTCCACCGTTTCATCTATAGACAGTTATGATTTTTTTACACTTTATACAACGCTTCGAAATAATCTGATTAAATCTAAATTGGGACAATTGATTAAATAGTCTTTTAAATTTTCTGGACTGCAGTTTATTTGTTGTAACAAAAAGCAAGGATTCTTTTCTAATATAACTTACAACAATCATTCCTCCTGGACGTGTGATGATACGATTAAAGCACTTAATCTTTTGCTTGACAACATTTTTGTTCGTTTTGGCAACATTGTTTATCAACAGGTCATTGGAATTCCCATGGGTACAAATTGTGCACCTCTCATTGCAGATCTTTTTCTTTTCTGTTACGAACGTGACTTCATGAAAAAATTACAAAATGGGACCATACAAAACAGTGATCAACTTATTTCTATTTTCAATGATGACAGCAGGTATATTGACGATATCCTTACTATTGACAATCCCCAGTTTTTAGATTATGTCGACATCATTTACCCACAACAACTGAAACTTAATAAAGCTAATGATGATAAAAAAATTGCCCTTTTCTGGATCTAAATATCATCGTCGACTCTGGTAAAATAAAAACTAAAATTTACGATAAAAGGGATGATTTTGATTTCGGTATTACTAATTTCCCTTTTCTTGACGGCGACGTTCCTCTAGCCCCATCCTACGGAGTTTATATTTCTCAACTGGTACAGTTCACACGCGTTTGTTCTACTCTTGACGACTTCAATGAACGTAACCTTGCTATCACTTTAAAACTTTTGCAGCGAGGTTACAGATTTCATAAATTGTTAAATACATTTAAAAAGTTTTATCGAAGATATGAACATATGATATCTTAATGTAATGTCACTCGCAAACAGCTTATGTCTAAGGGCATTTCCCTTCCTCGATTTTACGGAAATGTTGCTAAAAAATGCCAGAAACTGATTAAAAATCCAGAAAAACTGGGACGTAACTTACATTCTTTACGCAATAGGGGATATCGACAGGATATTCTGCACGTGTCCGTTAAATTAGCTTTTGGATCCGGTGACCTGAAGATTTTACACACATACTTGCCTCTCACTGATAGTGCCGATGTCTACTGAAATACATGATGATTCTTTACCAAACCCATTGGGAGTTTTGAATTTGATTTTTCTTCCGTAGTGCGACAGTGTTTAACCAGCAGACTAGGCGAGCAATCCT
The DNA here is from genome assembly GCA_002080025.1 of Modiolus philippinarum. Taxonomy (NCBI): domain Eukaryota; kingdom Metazoa; phylum Mollusca; class Bivalvia; order Mytilida; family Modiolidae; genus Modiolus; species Modiolus philippinarum. Next base: position 52,083 of record MJUU01016595.1, on the reverse strand, counting down.
TGACCCATCTTTCAAAATTACGTTTTGTTCCCCCATTTTTCTTTTCTAGATTGTGGTCATGGAGTTAGTAGTCTACCTGTATGGGTTTTATTCGTATGTTTATTATACTATAGGGAAACGGGACAGAGAAAGGGGAGGTTTGGGTACCCATAAACCGGTTTAACCCTACCGCTGGCTTTTGCTAGTGCCGGTACCAAGTCCGGCTGTCCCGAGTTCCTATCGTTGTTTACGTTTGTCTTTTGTATTTTTATTGTGGGTTTTTTTCTTGTGCAGTTCCTATTTACTTTGTGGCATGTGGCTATGTTTTTCGGCCATTGTAGGTGTTTCCTGTTATCTTTTTTATTCTATTTTTATTATAGGGGTCTCACTGTGTAATGTGTCATCTTGGCACTGTAGCCGATCAGTAAGATCTGTAAAATTATGGCTAGGATCGTAAAATGTCTGTAGGGGCATTCTACATAAAACAAGTGTGACTTTTAGCTTTGATATATGATGCGTTGATATTTTGGCAATAGCTCCGTAGGCTGCATGTGTCCTCGGGTAAAAGATAAATGAAGTGCAAATAGTTGGTTAGATTTGGTTTACTGAAGTAAAGTATGCCTTTATACAGACATATGTTACTGCGACTCGGGGATTTGAGTGCATGCATGTTCCTTCAAACATAAGAGAGAACACAGAATTACTTCTAGTAATATGATGCAAAGTACAATGATCAAATGTTGCATACAGACGCATGAAAGGTTGTTCCTTGAGAAATATTCTTATCACCAGTAGTTTTCCTCTTGTCACCATTTTCAGCAAGTGACACACTTTAACATCTTCCAGTAAAAATATTCTATATTTTAAAACTTACATGTATTTAAAAAGTCAGTCATAATCATATAATATGTAACTGAGAATGCTACTACTTGTCAAGCTCCTTTAAATAATTTATTAAAATACTCGAGATGAATTTAAAGAAAAGGAAATTTGTTTTGTTGGCTGAACAACTAAGAAATGGTTGCTGCATAGAAAGAACATACATGTATCTGCGTTAATTAATTTCACCTAAGGTAGGTCAAGGTACATGGCAATTTAGCTTTTACGAATATTCTGTTTGTGTTTAACAAATTAGATTATTTTTCTATGTGTAGTTGTCGTCAGGGACAATTAATTGCAGCATTATTTCTTTTAAGTTTGAAAGAATTTGTGTGAGTAATCAATACTCAGGAGACTTTGTCTATCAGTCGAGTCAAAAGGTCGCCTGACAAACGAATTTTTGGGACTTTTGAATCGTGGTCAGTCCGGAAACAGTTCTATCTAAAAAAAAACAATACATCAACACATTGAGGGGGAATCACTAATTAACGAACACTGTTGAGCTTTGAGTGATTTATATTTAATCGATTTGCAGCGCTTCAGGTTAATTTTTTCCGTCAATTAAAATCTAGTTAAGAAATTGTCATATATGAAAAATTATAAATGTACCTCAATTTCATAACTAGTTTGTTTTTATGTGGTATATATTTATTTCAATAGGTTGAGAAATCCACTTTTCCTTCTAACTGGTATCCGAGGCGATCTCGAAAGTCCCGTATTGATTGTGTAGAAAACGGTTGACTTATCATTTACATTTGCAGATCTAAGTAGAGTTTCCGGGGGTTGGACCCCCCTTTTGGACAATCATGATTTTTTAATGAATATCCTGATGTTTAACTAAGAAATCCCCCCAAAAAAAAATTTCACGCGTTTTCACGCGTCACTCCGCAGAAATTTTCTTTAACTCCCCCTTTTTAAAATTGTAAGTATCCGAGCCTGATTTATTTCAAAACTTTAAAGTTTACCCATCCTAAACCTAATTATCAATGTGGTGTGAATAGTATTAAACCTTCTCCAAGCTTTCTCAACTTGTATAACTTTCAAGTTCAAAGAGGTTTGTCAAAATTTTCAATAATCGAAGGGCAAAAATAAAAATCAAAGGGAAAAAAGTCTTATGTCCAAGAATTGATCGACAGTTCAACTCAAGTCCCATAATACTCTCTAAAATTTAGAGGAAAATATCAAATTTATATCCAGCCTTATTATATAACAATCCCAACATATATGTCATATATGTTACTGTGACCAGTCCATGCTACGCCTGAGCGCATTGCAATCTCAACTTTGATCTACGTAGTTGTCGGTCCTTGAACTGAAGTTTTACAATTTCCTGTATAGGTTGTAGCAGACGCCAAGTTGTCTTCATTTGAGGAATTTTGCCAATTTTCACAATTACTTGAGCATTATATTATTGAAAAGCATAATGCCATTTCATTTTGAAAGTTTTCAGTCAAAATATAGCCAGCATCACACAAGACCAGTGTTCAAATTAAGGGAAAAGGGATATATAATCTCATCTTCAAGGTAAGATATTATCTCATTCATTCGTAATTTCATTTTCAGTAAAATTCATTGGAGGTAATCAAAGGATTGGAGTAACCTCGGTACCCTCACGTACATTGTAGCCTTGTTCGGAACGACCGCGGATTGAGTATGCAGTCTGTTATGGAGGGTAAAGTGCCAAAAAGAACATTTTGCTTTCATTTCGTTCACTTCTTAAAAATTACTGTCCATGGTCTGGTCAATGAGGGATTTCTCGTTCAACAAACTTAATTTATCTGGGCCCATGAAGAGGCACTGCCACTGGGTGACTGGTCGATGATCAGAAGGAGTTAAAATTTGAAAGGTTTACTTTCAAACCGTTTGAATGAAGGAACTTGAGATTCCAGAATAATTTAAACTAATTAACATGTTTCTATACTACAACAATGGGAATTTCGATTAATATTAGCTGCGTCTAGTTTCTGAATCCCTTTGTTTTTTGAATATATATTTTGTAATATGTTACATGTATTATTATTATTGAATAAATATGTTTAAAGTAATGGGAATTTCGCGGTTCGTCGTCAGTGTCACCATGGCAGCACGAACTAGTTTCCGGTTTAACCTGAAATGCAAGGAGACCAGAAGAGAAATTTTGTTGCGTGGAAACCCGACTGGGCGAGACATAAGATTTAATTGATCCGAAAAATTATTAGCAATAAATTTTTGGTTAATTGATTAACAAAATAATAAAAATTGACAACTCTTCAAAATATGCGTAAGCAAACTGATTCTCGTTATGTTGAGAAATATTTGATGTAATTATTTTGAAAGTAAGATATAACTATAATTTTCTTAAATATGTTATAGTAGTCCGGAAAAGAGCTGCTTGTCACAAATTCCTTCCTTTTCAATTTTTCATGCCTGAAACTAAATAAACGGATATGGAGTAAATGTACATGGGAAATAATCCCTGTGATTAAGTAAATGGAATAACGCTTTCATTGTTGTTCTTCATCTTAAAGTCACCATGAGGCCTTCAACAAAGTGCAATCTCTCTTACCTCAGTAAGTTCAAGACGGCCCTAGCACGGGTTTTATCGGGATTCACATGCTAAACAACGCTACATCCATGTCCACCGTTTCACATTCTTTTTGTCATGGATGCTGGGTCGTCAACAAGCATAACAAATCGGGCAAAAAATTTTTACAAATCCGTTGCCCGACAAAGGGACTAATCGACAGCACAACATATAAACGATCACATGACACTCATGAAAATTTGGCAAGTTAAATCGGGAGATGTGGGCAATATATTTACAGATTGCCAGGAAAATAGTTTAATTTTCTAAAACAAGAAAGCCAACTGTTGAATTTTGATAGTGTATTCATACGAGAAATTCTCACATGAACAAGTACACCATAACTGACATAATAAAGAGAATACACCTCAAGCACGGGTAATCTTTTTACGAACTCCACAACTGCATGCACGACAGACAAACTCCACGGTAAATGAGCAAATAAATGGATATGGAGTAAATTTTTATGTACTTGGGAAAAATCTCTGTAAATACATAATGCAAACGTTCATAAAGGTTGTCAAAACTGCCTCTCTTGTCTCGTCCCAACGATCTCGACACATTCTTTCTTCTGAGTAAGACTAAATAAGCATTCCGTTATCATGCATTTTCTTGAAATTTTGTTTGGTTTTTATCCACCAGGACTCGAAGGTGCACAAAGTTATTATAATGGTTTAATACGGGGCTTTCGAGATAGGGACTCTCGTTTAAATTGAAGGCAGACACGGTCGCCTCGGATAACAGTAAGAAGGAATATTGGATTTGTAAACCCATTGAAATGAATATAAATCTTAAAAAAAAAGAAAAAAACATTTCGTATTATGAAATTGAATTTATTTATAATGTTTCCTATATGAAAATTCTGTACCTAAACTAAAATTGACGAAAAAAAAAAAAACCCGAAAGCGCTATAAATCGATTTAATATAAATCACACTTAGCTCAACTGTGTTCATTGATTCCCTCTCAATGTATTGATGTATTGATTTTTTACGTATAAAAATAGAACTGTGTCCGGAGTGATCACGATTCAAAGGTCCCATATTTTGCATGGTCCAGATGCAATCTTTCCTGGATCTTATGGTAGGTAAATCACTGGCCAGAGTGTATGTCTGATAACAGCCGTTGAGCTGGTGCTGTTTTGGAAGAAGTGTGTCCATATCATGTATGTGTATATATACATGTATGTGGTCTGACTGGCCTTGTTGATGTATATTGGCAAGTCTGGAGACCCACTCCCTCTCCTCTAGAAGTTTCCCACTCCCCCCTCCCTCAGAAGTCTCTGGTGTGCCTCTGGCTCTGGTACGGTCTATCATTTGTACATTACTTTCTTTACAGCCAGCCTTCTTTGAATTTGGGTTGTTCCTTTTGCTCCTGTTGAAATGGGGAGTGAAGTTTTGACCCAAAGACGCCCTTACATTATGTTTTAGCAGATAATTTGTCGTGCAAATAAGATAATAGTGGTAATATGTCGAGCGGACGAGAAAAATAAGTCAAGTCATATCGAAAAAACGTAAAAAAAATCTAACTAAAGAAAAGGAGAAAGAATTTTTATTCAGTTTAGAGAGTGGTAAAAAAATCTCAGTTCATGAATCTGTTAAATTTAATAAATCGTCCTTCACAGCTTGAAAATATCAAGCTCAACCCGACTCAAAATTTTGAAGTTACGGAATCGGATGCACAAAAATTATAGTGATTAAGTTTTTCTGGCGTTTTTGTTCGTTTTTATTTATTTGTTTTATCTTTGTCATGTTGATGCAATTTGAACATGTGAATTGCAGTGTTTGCGGATTTCTGTACCCCTGTGCTTAAGCGGGGCGATATATAGTGAAATGCATCCATCTGTCTGCATCCCACACACACATTGTTCTCTTGGAATCAGCACAATTTTCATCGGAAAAGATTGTGTTACGCTGTTCGTCTTTTTCGTAATTGTTGTGTTTTCGGTTAAATTTGTTTTCATGTTTTCTGGTCATTTTAACTTAAATTTTGGTATCTGCTTATATATATTTATATATTAATTCGGAAAAAATCTGTTTATAGATAAATTCGAATCGAGCGAATTAACACTCTCGCAGTTGACAAACTTCAATAACGTCACATAAAATGCTGTATAACGATGTTTTGTGGTTTTGACGTTGATGGGACATTTTGGTAGACCACCAACAAAGACGTATATCAAGAGCACTGTAAATATCTATCGACTGAAGTTTGTATTATATGAAGTAATAGTACGAGGAATTTTATGAAATGGGTACAGTTTGTCCAAAGTCTACAACTATGAGGTGTTATTTCATTTTTTTGTTCTGATTTTTTCATTACTTTCGAGAAAAAAATCGCATGCAGATGTGAATGGGACATTTTGGTAGACCATATAAAAGTGGTCAGAACTCCAGTAAAATTTAGTATAGAAGGTTAAAAATTTCAAATATTTCTTTTTTTTCCTTTGGAAATTATAAACATATTAAAATAGTTGGTTTGTTTATTTAATAAATAATTCTTTTTGTCGATTTTTTAAGATGTACGCTTCATATTTTATAAAAAGGACGTTACTTTTTATTTTGTGACATAATGCACAATAATGCTTTTTTTCTTTGTAAGAATTTCCATTTTGCTTTAAACATCACAGGTTTTGCATTAAATGTTGTTCAACTAATCAGAGTACAATAATAAAGCGTAATTTTGAGATATGATATAGACTAGCGTACATTTTTCTACAATATTTTTTTGTTTGCATCCATCTCTGTACCAAAAAATGCCGTGTGACGTGCGTTCCTTTTGATTGTACATGGACCTGTTTTTGAAAAAGAAAGGTTTTAGACAACAGCAGCATACATTTTTCCCATGAATTTATTTCTGTATATATTAAAGTAGTTAAATTAGGAATTCCGTGATTTTTGGGATCAAAATGAATGTTATTTTGACAATTCTTTCATAAGTTATAGAAAGCGATAAAAAAAATATTTATCTAGGTCTACATGGTGTATGATCATTCAAATGGATGCACAAAACTTCTACCGTTTCAAATTGCGAATTTTCTTTTCTGACCTCACAAATCTATCACGTTTCTCTTTCAATAGAGGAAACATGAGGTTTCTACCTCTTTCAGATTGTCCGGGAGGAGTATTTCATGTTTGAATGAAAATTCTATGTGTTACTGATCTACATGGTTAAAATGACGTCGAAGTGCCAATATCGATGCAGTTTTTTACATAGCTGATCACTAAAAATAGCTTATTTTTTGTTCCAACACTTATTCAAGTTATTGAAAGATCATTCACACTTTCACTTATTTGTTTTTGGTATTTTATTCTTTTATTCCACATTTCAAAGTTAATATCATACGATTGTTTCCAAACGTCACCCACACCGTGCGCAGTGTCTATGTAGCTGGCGCTAGGGTTATTCCACGATAAGAAAGCGGGTCAGTCGGATCAGATATCGAAGATTTTGGTATCGGAGTAATAACACCTTTTTCCCATAGATTTGGAACTTTTCCTGTATTAAAACATATATTAAAAATTCGCACTAAAGCTGATAAAGCTGTTGAATTTTTCAACAATTCTACTGGCAATTCATCAATACCCGGAGATTTT
>MJUU01016595.1:0-45006 GCA_002080025.1 Modiolus philippinarum | reverse complement strand
CACTCTGATCACTATTTAACATAGAAGAAAAATCATTTTTCCACTTATTTAACACTAATTTATGATCTGTAATCACAGAACCATTACTGAATTTTATCTCCATGGGAATATTTCGTTGCGTAGGATTAGGATTGCTCAGTGTTCTACTGACCCAATGAATAGATAAAGGCATCAGAATATTCATTTCTCTAAATTTAACCATGACTTTTTTCCAACACTTTCCGTTTAGTTTTATGATCTCTTCAAATCTTGTATTTTGTCAACCATTTTCCTAGTTGTCGTAAAATCTTCAGTCGGCTGAACGGCCATTTCTTGCCTTTATTTAGGTGTGCGCCATTTCAAAAACTAAAAATCAAAATAATTCATGGCAACTTAAATAAATACTGATTTAAGCACGAGATTGCCTTCCATGCCGATATTTTACCCCTCAGTGTCGCTAACAGTAAAATATCTGGCTTAAAGGGCCAACCCGTGGTAAAATCTGTATTATTCTAGCTACCATGCATTATTTCTTAATTATAAGTAAAATATGTAAAAAAATTGTCCTTTGAAGGCTTCAGTACAAAAAAAGAATAATACCAAGATGATGTAGTATTTAAAAATCTTTAAAAAGTTAGTGTTTGACATTTTACGGAAAGTTACCAAAGTTGCAACCGAATTAAAATTTTGAAAGATTATTTGCCATTAACAGATTATATCTATTAGTCTTTGTACACCTTTCGATTTCTGGATTTCCATTGTGTTGATTTGACCTGCACTGAAGAGGCATACAGTAAGTTTACGAAATGTCCATATGCTATAAAAAGGAAATGAAGAGTTCGCATCGCAAGCCTCATGTGTCGAAATCTATATCTATGGCCTCTTTTATGTACCAAGACTATTAAGGAAAATCAAAATATGAAGTAAGAGTTCGCGTAGCAGAAAAAAAAATAAATAAAGACATCACTGACGGACGAGGCCACCAACACTTTCTCCGAACTTTCAGTTTTAAATACGGAATAATGAGCTCTTTAATGCCCTATTTCGAAATTTGTGTGTACGTCCGTTTGGAAATCCATCTGCAACTCTGATAATTTTGTGTGAACAATTTTCTAGGAGAATATTCCGTAGAAGTTTGCTTGATTATTAGACACAAATTGAATATATATTTATTTGATTTTTATAAATTACACCAATAATGGAGGTTTTTGCTCACAGGATGACATTATACGATATCTAGATAACATATAGATATAATAAACCATATGTTATATTCATAGCTAGGGACCTAGTACTTTGTTACATTAGTTACTTTGTTACATTAACCATTCCTTTTTAAGGGGCGTCAAGTTGGTTACTTATTCCTTATTCCTTATTCGTTACTTATTCCTTATTCCTTATTCGTTACTNAAAAGAATTATATTGCAATAATACCAAGATAATGTAGTATTCAAAAATCTTTAAAAAAAGTTAGTGTTTGACATTTTCAGGAAAGTTACCAAACTTGCAACCGAATTCGAAATTTTGAAAGATTATTTGCCATTAACAGATTATATCTATTAGTCTTTGTACACCTTTCGATTTCTGGATTTCCATTGTTTTGATTTGACCTGCACTGAAGAGGCATACAGTAAGTTTACAAAATGTCCATATGCTATAAAAAGGAAAGGAAGAGTTCGCATCGCAAGCCTCATCATCTATGGCCTCTTTTATGTACCAAGACTATTAAGGAAAATCAAAATATGAAGTAAGAGTTCGCGTAGCAGAAAAAAAAATAAATAAAGACATCACTAACGGACGAGGCCACCAACACTTTCACCGAACTTTCAGTTTTAAATACGGAATAATGAGCTCTTTAATGCCCTATTTCGAAATTTGTGTGTACGTCCGTTTGGTAATCCATCTGCAACTCTGAAAATTTTGTGTGAACAATTTTCTGGGAGAATATTCCGTAGAAGTTTGCTTGATTATTAGACACAAATTGAATATATATTTATTTGATTTTTATAAATTACAGCAATAATGGAGGTTTTTGCTCACAGGATGACATTATACGATATCTAGATAACATACATATGTTATATTCATAGCTAGGGACCCAGTACTTTGTTACATTTGTTACTTTGTTACATTAACCATTCCTTTTTACCAGTCTCTTTACCAGTATAGACATATCTCTGTATTTAACAGGCTTGCTCTCTGATGTAGTGCTATTTAAACATCCGCGTTGATTAGATATCTACCGTGTGAATTTTGGAAAACCAGTTTTTGTTTATGTTTGTTTATCATTAATAATCTGTAAAGATAACTTCATACTTTTTTTGTGGAAACAATAATATGACATTATATAATTCATACTCAATGTATAATTCATACTCAATAAAAAAAAAATATAGGATTAGGCACAATGAGCCACTGCTACGGCTTAAAACAAATAATCTGGTAATGCAACAACATATGAAAACATATATCCACATAAAGCACATTGGTTACAAGTACAAATGAAAAATGCCTTCAGTTACATGTCTGAAATCGCAATGATAGGTAAAGGTGTCCTTCAAAGGAATGGAGAGCGTGCACACAAAAATGATTTTTTCATCGGCGTTTTAAAACTTTTTTTCATCTTTAACACCTTTTGTGAAAATTATGAATTATATTTATACACCTGTCTTAATTAAGCCCTCAGGTAATAAGGAAAATCAACACGGAGACAACCGGCATTCCTGGAGTTAATTTTGTACAAAGAAAGCGAAATAGTCAACTTTCTATTTTTGCAATGGAAAGTCATTCTACAATAATTGTTGTTCCAAGTACAAGAAAAATGTTTAACTCTTATTCATTTTACCTAAGTCTACTCTTATAATTTTTATATTAATATTAGGCAATGTCCATCCTCATCCGGACCAATCCTCATCCGGACCAATCCTCATTACAACGCCAATAAAAAAACAAAAACAAAAACAAAAACAAAACAAAACAAAAAACATAAACAAAAACAAATAATAAAAAAAAACTAACAAAAAAAAAAACAAAAAAAAAAAAAAAAAAAAAAAAAAAAAAAAAAAAAAAACGATGGGAAATATGTAACCGAAATATTATTTAAACAAGAAATCTTATGACAAATGTCAAACAGAATTCAATATAAAAGATGCAAAAGTTCCTTTGACAGCCCACCAAAAATACATGTCCATGTATGCTTAAAAAAATTTTCATCTAACTACTACGCTTGGGGGAAAGGTTATATCTATCTTCTTTTCCATCCTTGACGAGAGATAATTTAAGGGCTGAAGGACGCTATACACGTTATTTTCTGAAAATCAAGCTTTATCTTCAAGAAAACTTGATATCGAGTAAGGTCCATACAGGACACATGGTTTGATAATTTGAAATCAATATTATTTCATTCAAATATTTAAATAATGAATTGTTCATTCTTAATCTTAGGGCTTATTGATGAGCAAATAATAGATAAAAAATCCTGACCACCCAAACATTCTGTAATGCTTTTGAACCAAAATGACTGAGCGATTGCTATTCATATTCATTTCCTAGACCAGAGTGAAATTACAAGTATTGGACTTAAATCACAAATACTAGCAATTTTGGTAAACTGAATCGACAATGGTAGTTTTGAAACGTTTGAAAATGATTTTTTAGACTTAAATGTCCGAGAATCTGCAATTTGATGGACAGTAAGAAAACTTCCATGGAATCTGGAAATCAGTCTATGTTATAACTCAAAGGGAATTGAACACACTAAGTGCTAAATAAATGATTTCTTTCTACGTCTCACAGGCCAAAATTTCAAAAGGGCCAAAATTTCGTCTATATTATATTTCAAATTTACATCAAATAAATGAACAGAAGTTATGAGATCTGGTAAATCTGCAAACAAATACCGAAGCAAAATAAAGAAAGAAGAAACCCAAATAAAGATTTAACACATATTGACACACCGTGTCAAAAACAATCAAAACAAAAAATGGCCAAAACGAATGCCACAAAACTAACTATCACCATTGGGAACCCTTACCAAAACTGAAAATATCTTCAGGTATTCCTGAAGGGTAAGCATGATCTGCTCCAAGCATTTTACCCCTCATCCATCCAAGAATTGTAAGTATAAGAATGGTCTGCTTCTGTCACACTGCCGATGACAACTCTGGTTACAACATACAGATAAAGTTTATATGTAAGGTGTATTGAAGTTTTCTGAAATACCAACATTTTGACAATTTTAATATAGCTGATCATTTCTATTGGCTTCATACAGTTTCTGTTTTGAGCTTGAAAGTTTAAGCTCTTTCCATTACAATTTGAATTGAGTAATTGGGACAAGTTGTCAAATCACTGAATTCCTCTTTAAAAAGTTTTGATTTTCAGTTGTGCTGGACATCAAAGATTTGTTGTTTACATTAATGTTGGTTTTCTCATTGTTGCCTCCCTTAGAATTTTACTCTTCTCAATTTTCAGTTTAAATAAAAACATTTTGACAAAATAAATTGGATGCGGGATAGGAAATGTAATTAGGGTAAATAAGGTGAACACATTTGCACCAGGTCACATTCGGAGATAATTTTATCCTATTAGAATAGGTTCCACCTTAGCCTTATGAAGGAATAAAGAGACCCTATAAGATTTTTTTTTATAGAAATCAGGCCTGCTTAAACTATGTACTTCGAATAACAAAATTCGTCGGTTGATCTAGTAAAACTGAAAGATTTTATATATCTCTTTTTCTGAAAATGGTAATATTTTGTTCAAAATGTGATATTGATTTGGGGTTATTTTAATCAATGAAGGGTATGGAATAAATGCACACTTCTACAAAACCTCGACAAATACGTAGAAAAAACAAACAATATGAAAAAGAAAGGAAATGGGGTAAATGTCAAGGAGACAACATCCCATATCCAGGTTAAAAACATCTAGGGGTCACCATATGGTCTTCAACACAGTGAGGAACCCCACACCATATAGTAAGCCCTAAATGGCCCCGAAAAGGTAAAAAAGCGAATAAATAAATGGAAACAAACCACATCCAATAACCACAATATCAAGAAACTAAAATTTTATAAGAAGACAAGGACAAACCAAAGACCAACATATTCCTGACTTGGGACAGGCGCAAAAATTGCGGTGGGGTTAAACTCGTTTTCTTGGATCCAAACCCTCCCCCCTATGTGTGGTGAATGGCTAAAAAGAAATACACAACAAGACTCACAGTAAAAATCAAACTAGAAAAAAGTCCAACTGATCAAGACGAGTAACCTTACAATGAAGTACATAAAACATGAAGACAATACACATAGGTAATGTCCGGACAAATGCTCGCAGTTACTGACAGCTAGCTAATTGACTATGATATCAAGCTTTCTTACATATGAAATTTCAATTGAAATACTTCTAAATAGATTTGGTATAACAGCATCATCAATTATGAAAGAAGAACATGATATTGTGCAATGTTGAAGGACTTATGTCACCATAAGTCCTTCAACAATGAGCTTTGCTTATACCTCACAGTAAGTTCAAGACGGCTCTAGCACCGGTTTGAGCGGAATTTATTGCTAGATATCGAACAACGCTACATACATCTTTTTTCATGTCATGGATGCGGGATTGTCAACAAACATAAAATTAACTGGCATAGTGTTTTTGCAATCGCTGTCACCAGTTGCCTGACACAAAGACCAACAGAAGACAAACACAACATATCTGGCACTTTGCAACTCGCTTTACTCTGATCATGAGAGCCTCTTAATATCATGACTTTTAATTGGTATGTCTGTACCAAAAGGATACCTAATGGCTTAAATACCTTATGTCAACCTAAGTTTTCTCCTTGTCTGCGGGGCGTCTTACAACATATATCTTATACTAACTGATCAATCAAGATATGATAATGTTAAATAATTAAAACAAATTAAGCTTCGAGTTTCATAATGTTAATAGTCTTGCAATAGTGCAGTACACTGAAGATTTGGGCGGGAAAACATGTTCTCTTCTAAGATATCGCCATTTGGACTTTCTTCGATATTGGAATTACCCAAAGAACAGATGTAAATGTTGTTGTTCATTATTTTCCTAAAGCAAATATTTTGATAAAATGAATTTATTTCATTTATTTTCCTGCATCAAGACGCAATGGTGATATTATGTGAAATGTTTGATCACCAGCTATATATTTGTTATATGTGCCTCCGTTTCAGTAACAAGACATAGCTTTTGTCACATTAAACTTGTCCACAGTCCTGTATAAAAGTTTGCATTAATGTAAAAAAGGTGGGATTATAGTAACATTGCTTATTGATTGCTAACTTCAAAATGCATGAAAACATGACTGAAACCTTTTTTTGCATTAAAAAATAATTACAGCATCTTAGAAAATGACATTCTGAATGATCTTAAAGACTTTTATGGCGTTCTAGATGATATTGCATTTGGCGTAATTAGCATTTTAATTGAGTTTGCGGACTTTTTTGAGCAAATAGCGTAACAGATGGCATTGCAAACTTTCTGGTGTTGATTTTATAAAATGGCATTTTTATCCGTTTTTGCGGATTTTTAAATTGCTATTCCTTCGGCATTTTGTGCATTTTAGCGTGACTGTCAATGCGAATCATAAACTTCTTGTGGTATTTTAAAATTTAAAATAGATGACTTTTGTGAATCATTTAAAGAGCGGTGCCAGCAAGCTCTATATATTTTAATTTCCCTCTTAAGATTATTAGGATTTCATATTAATTAGACCAAAGTTGTAGATCCCACTACTTGCTTAACCTTCTTAATGTAATAGGAGTTGAAATTCTCTCAAATGATAAGGAGTTGCGGCTTCCTGTGAAAAAGCTCACTGATTTGTATGTCCAAAAGCGCAAGCGGTTACAGTTATTTGCAGGAAAGTTGAACTAGGCATCTGCTGTTGTTCGTGGCGGAAGGGTTTTTCTTCGCAGAATAATAGACTGCATTACGGCCCTTAAACATGACTGGCACAAAGCATTACTCAGTTGTGAAATGACCTGCAATGGTGCCTAAATTTATATCCTCTTTGTATGGCTAAACTCTTATGCTAGGGTCAAAACCCGTTACGAATAGTTTTGCTGATGCTTGCAACACTGGTGCAGATGTATATTTCAACAATGATGGGCTTGATGTGAACTTTGAAAGGTATTATCCATTCACTGAAAAGCTACGTATTTATGAAATGGAAGCATTCACAATTGTCCTCTTTAAATTACGATTGAAAGGTCATTGGCAAAATAAGCGTGGCTATGTGCATTGCGCTACTTGGCAACAATCAGATGCATTAATAAATGTACCTCTGGTAGCAAGAATCTTCTGATATGTCTGCAGAAACTATTTTGGGATCAGCAATTTATAATCTAAATATTACTGCTATACATTTAACTGGCAAGCTAAATGTCACAACTGACAAAATATCTAGGCTTCGCGAATCCCATTCGTATACAGTGTTTATGATAACATATCTAGAGCAGGCTTTTTTTGGTCAACATTTAGCCCCATTTATGCCTTCAGCTTCCCTTAAATAGCGGCTACTTATTTATGCAAATTATCAGTACAAACCCTAATTTTATGTGTCTACGCACAGAATTAATATATGGATGCGACTATATTGTTGACTGTAAAATAGCATGAGTTGGGTTGCCTTCTTCAGTATGGACACGAATTAATAAAGCTTTTTCTTTGAGTCAATGTACAGAGCAATGTACAGCTACCCTCAGTATGCTATCTTTTTAAGTGACATCAGATCATCGATCAGGATATCTTTCATGAATGTAGAAATTCCGTCTTTCCTCGAGTGAAGTACAGCAGAACGAGAGAATAAGACGGAGACGTTCTTACACGGGTAAAAGGTACACAGATATAGGAATTTGATCGATCGAATTTTAGTAGCTATTTTTTCCATTATATATGATCTTAAAATCCCGAAACCTTTTATGCAGAAGTAAAGTCCTCGCCCATATGAACATACAACTGTCACGCCAAGCCATTTGTCATCTTGCATCAAAGTTTCTGCTGTTTATTAATCAAAACACTTCCGATTGGTCATTTACCAATTAAAGAAAATTGTACGCCCTTGCTCGGTCGTCTTACCTCGGAAATGGACATTTACTTGTTTTCATAAGTCATGTATAGCATTTCTTGGGTCGATGCCTCTCCGAGGGTATTCATAAGCCCAGTAGTCAGTACTTCAATGCTGACCCGAAAGCCGATACTATTTGGAACCTTGCAATATCTAAATTTTGGCAAATTTTGTTTAAAACTAAGGAGTATCTATTTTACGAAAGGATATGGAGTAAATGAACATGAGACAATAATACATATGTTAACTCCAATTGCAATAACTCCCTCATGCAAAGCTCTGTCCTTAGCTTTTTTTTTGGCTTTACATCTAGATCATATTGGGCTCTTGTTCCCTGTCAGCTTTTAAATATCTTTGAGTTGATGGTCTTCCAAACGTTTAGATTTTATCTGCACTGAAGAGACATAAGTTGTCGAAATGCGCATATGCAGAAACTAAATTTACAGTAATTTCGGTATTTAGTTATTTGACAATTATGTTCGGTAACTTTTTCATTGCCCTCATTCCAACACTCTTAATGAAAACGCACAAACTAAATTAAAACAAAATACCTTATCAATACAGGTCGCGTGATTATATGTAACAGTCTCCGAAAGTATTCAACGGCACAGTAGTCAGATCTCTCGGACTTGAAAATTTTACCCCACAGTTTAAGAAATTTACTGTTTTTAACCTAATTTTTTAACCCCTAAAATTATGAGATTTCATTCCGTGTATTGCTTTTTTTTCGTGGATGTCATTTATATCGGAGTTGTCCACATATTAAGATTTTTAGTGTCAATTAGCACCTCTCTGGCTACTTTTGATGTATGGCAAAAATCAGATGGTGCATTTCAAGTTGTCAAAACTGCAACCTGAAGCGTATTAATTATGAAGTAGACATGTGTCCATCAATATATGTTAATTACCTGGCATTACTAAGGAAAATATTTCGGTGACTTCAAAATGAGGAACAACAATGAAAGCGTTCTTCCGTTTCTTTATCTTACCATCATGTTTTTAGAGACTTAAAATTGTTTCATGTGCATACATTCCATATCCCCTTCATTTCTTATTGTATATGATATAATTGTTCATATATTTTAAACAATATTTTCCATCATTGCACATATATTTGTTCTTGTTGATAGGCACATTAAGGTTTACCAAAACTGAAGTTGAAATATTTTACGATATATTATTTAAATCCGATCGAAATGAGCAATCTTTGTCAAGGATCTTCAATATATCAGTCAAATACAGTTTACTTAAATTTGCTGAAATAGTTTCAGAGCAGATGAGGAAAACGTTGATTTTCCCTTTAGTGTTCTGTGTTCTACCCTTTTCTTTGTTTGAGGACACTGTTTTCGTCTGCTAAAAACGAAATTAGCAATTTCTGCAATGGACCACCTAACATTATTCCTAAAAAGTTTAGTTGCTTCAGTGGTTCAGAGGAAATGTTCAATATGGGATTTTTTCAATAGGGTCCAATGTTAATGCATGTTCCTCACTGTCGGCCATGCTTTTTGTCGACCAAAATAAGCAAACTTAGTAGAGAGCCTTCCAGACATCATTCCATACTGAATTAATTTGTATCAATAAATTCAGAGAAGATGATAAAAATGATCGGATCGGAACAAATGGACAATTTTTGTAAAAGGCCTTCCATACATAATTCCTGTAAAGTTCGGTTAGATTTTCTCCAGTAGTTTCAGAGCAGAATGTGAAAATTAAAATGTGAAAAGTTGATGGACGGAAAACGGACAAAGGTGGACCCCAAGTGATAAGAAATCTCACAATGCCTTTTACCAGGGGAACTTAAAAGGAACAACATGGGCAAGCACAATTTGTTGCTCGACTTGATAGGTATCCTATATAGTTGGGTGCCTAATGTCCAAAAAGACGCTTAGTTTGCGAGTTTGGGTTAACGGAATAACAAACGACTAATTTTTCTTTTATAGGCTGGAATAGTTATGGAATTTTATACTTTTCATTGTCGTAGAAAGTTTCCGTGGTCACGATTTCTATAATTTCTCATTTTTAATGGGTACCCTATAGCAGATTCTTAGATCTGGTATCTTTAAATTTATAGAAATCAGTAAAAGTCTCTGACATCCTGATAAGAAGCTATTTTAGTGAAAGTCCAGACCAAAAATTTTGTTTTACTAGCTAGATAGTAACTTATTATCGGTGTTAAAATGGAATAAAAAGGGTCATGAATTTTTGTTCAATACGAAATTACTTACCTGCATTTTCGGAGTATTTTAATTCAAACGGAAACACGACTATCATCTGTACATATGTGCCCAAAATCATGGGTGTCATATCTGCCATTACAGAGAAATCAACATATAAAAGCATTAAATGTTCGTAAAAATCTCCAGATTTTACGTGAATCTGGAATTTTTAATGGGTTGATAAAGCTGGAAACGTACGAAGCGCGACAACTCTAATCTATATGAAGGTATAATAACATTGTAGACAAAGTCTAGTCAAATTATTTGGATCTGTTGGTAATTTTTAAATTGGTTGAATTTCGAATATTCATGTACATGATAATGTTTTTACATTTAAATTGAGATTTTGCTATCCATGTATATGATATAACAGGGTTTGAGTCAGGTTTTATTGGTTTTATTAGGTTTTATGGTAGTGCGTGTGTTTCATGGAAATTTACTCAAGTAATACCAAATACAAAAATGTGATTTATTTGTCCAGGTTTTATTTAATTTTGAAGAAGTAAGACTCAAAAATTTAATTCAAGGTTTCCTTTAAACAATGGTTCAACAAACACTTAGAAAATATTATTCATAATAATTGAAAGCGTCCTTTATATATTTCAGGTGCAAATATTTAAAATTGCACATCTAAAAAACAAATGGTAACCGTGAAACTTGTTTAATGAAGATAAATGAATGAACTGTCTGGATAAAATTAATATATATATTTTTTTAAATTTCGTAAGGGGTTTGTTGGTAAAATGAAGCCAACTTTTATTTCCTTGAGATTTTTTTCTTGATTTTATGAAATTACCTTTAACCCAATTTTAAATAAAATGTGACCAAATTTGATCTCTACGACATTGTTATTTCGATGCGCCATGGTCTCCTCTTTCCAAAAATGTATAATGCATGTGTGTGTGATTCCGTTAAGGGGGTTCGCTACTTCATTTGAAAATAAATAGGATTTCAAATAAACATTATTTTTAGTTAGAAAATTAAAAGTGGAGTAATTTAAGAGAAAAAAATTGATAGGTTGATGATCTCGTTTTTGAGATTTAAGTGATTGAAAATTTGGCGTGAAACTGAACTCCTCTGATTTTTCATAGGATTAACATTAACAAGGTTTGACTATGAATGAATGTGACGGAATAAATAGAATTCAATGAATTTCTTACAGAATGTTCACAAAGATGTATAAAATGAAATTATGGGAAACAATAAGATGGTCAATGGGCAAAAAATTATAATGCTTTTAAATGGATAAAACCCGAGGACTCCGAAAATCTGACAAAAATCCCAAAATGTGAGGAGCAAACCTCCTTAACCCAAATTCGAAAAAATCGTCGCTTAGGCACCCTACTAACACAGAATACACCTAAAACATAAAGTGGCATTTTAAATCCACAAACCTTACAAAAGAAAACATGGATAGGTCTTAATTACACTTAAACAGGTAGGGGAAAACCCCAATTGAGGTATAATATCCCAATTGGGTATATGGTTATACCCCAATTGGGGTATCTGGTCAGTTTTATATAGATTATTTTTTCTCAATTCAATGGCGCGTAAGGAAACATTATACATGAGAAACTTCGTGATTGTTGTCATCAAACGACATATCGCCATCTACTTGATGATGCTGCATTTCAACAGCAGAGGAATTTTAAGGATTTAAAATCATATATTTGATTCTGTCAAAATCAAAGATCATCGCAATTGTAACTGGGTATAATATCAAGGCAAGAGAAACGGGGAGTGTGTGAAAATATAATCTAGTTGAACTGAAGTTGAGTTTGTAAAAATAAGCAAAGATATTGAAGTTTCAAACGCTATTGTTACAGACTACTTTCAAAGTATTTTTAAGACATGGACAAAGAGAGAAAACTCTGAAAGAAATCAAATGACATGTTTATTTGAATATTTCTCCCTTCTTAATTTCTTAAATAATCAGAAAATGCTACTCTCGGCTCCAGCTATAATACAAAATGCAAAAGAGAAATGCAGGTTACTTGTAGGTATGCTATCTATTGTTGCATACACAATAGTTCCGATTAACGCAAGTACACCTGTAAATAATAAGAAATAAATATGTTAATATCATAACCATGATTTTCCTTTTTATCCGTTTGAATTATACATCAATCTTATTTACCTATTTTTAGTGTTAATATTTGTTTGCATTTGTTTTTACATGAATAAAACTAAAATATTTACATGTTTTTTTTTATATTTGGTCACAAGTTCCAGGCAAAATCTTTCCGAATTCTATGTTAGGTTTACACTGCCGATCAGATCAACTCGATCATTTCGACCATGCTTTTTTATCCCGATCAACGTCTTAAAATTCATTGATCGAGCTAGCTCACGACGTCCACTCGACCTGTACCCGATTTAACACGACTAACACTCCACCATTCTCGATCTCTACGAATCACGTACGACTTATGCTCGACCCTCATTCGACTAACCAGACTTTGTCAAATTGAGCAAGATCATAACCCGATTTGTCTTTGAATAACTAGACCTGGTCGGGAGAAGATCGTGAAATGATCGAGTGTGCTCGGGTTTTGTTCTATTAGTACGTTTGTATATATGGGCATAAAATTTTAAAATTCAGGGAACAGTCCAGCATGGTGGTGGAGCAGCAACATTTGTGACCCCGTTGGATAATGCTTCAAAGAAAAGATGATAACTGTGATAGATCTAGAGTAGCAGAGAAGGCGGATCTAACACAGTGGGCGTGTAGTTTGCGTTAGACAATAGTAAATGCTTCAAAGTCATCATTATAGAGGAATGAAAGTTCGCTTTAACATACCAGCAGGTCATTTCTCCTCATTATGCGTCAGAATGCGACTATGTGATTTTCCTGTTATTATATGTAGGACTAATCTAATACATAAAAAAGATATGATATCGGTGGTAACTTGATTTGCAGTAGTTTCCTTGTATAGCTTTAAACCGGCTTTTTGTAGAAAAATCCGGTTTTAAGAAAGTAAAAGTGAAAATGGCGAGCGGCTGCCCGTTTGGTATATATCATTTGCAAATCTTAAAGATTTTTTTTATCTTCTAGTACATGTTACAAATGCAAAGTCGCATTTAAGTGTATTTTAGCTTGAATCATATCCTGTGATAAGAGTACCAACCTGCTCGGAAGAAACTTGAATTCATGTATTTAGTTCATGTGTCTGTTTCTGGAGTGTGTATATTGGGTACATCTTGGATTCAATTTCAAATTCTGTCAGCATAGATGTCGATTGAATTTCAGCCCTCTGCACGTCATTCTTTAATTCTATCAGTAGCTTGCACAATCTGATATTCCTTTTTGCAAACCTTATGTAGGCAGGTTGAGCTTTTTCAATTATTTTTTGTCCGTTGTCCATGAACTTTGCATTCAAGTATATTCTTCTCAGTAACCGCCAAGTCATGTAGTAGGGCGGTGAGTATTAGAAGAGTCACTTAGTTTAAACGTTTAAATGACCCAAACTCCTCATTGAATTTTATTTGCTCATATGAAATGTTAGCTAACAAAGAGTTATGTAGGTATTTGCTGTTTTCCTGTTTTTGTAATGTCGTAAACATTGAAAACTGGTCCAAACTGTACAAAATTTGGGGTCAAAAGCGGCACCTTGTAGAACTCCAATTTGGATCAAGTCAAAGTAAATAAATCAAAATCGTTAAAAATTTAATGAAAAGTGATTACAAACATTGCAATGCTTTGAAATAAAGATTACTTCTGATCTCAAGTCACAAGTTCATCCATGCTCGGTTCAGCTGCATGACATCTTTAATTATAATGATGTTGAACAACATTGTACAATCTCTAAATGTAGGATCAAAAACTGTAAAACATGTGCTATTTTGATAACAGATACTTTCTTCACTAGTAATTTGACAAAAAAGACGTATCATACTAGAAGCTATGACGATCGTAATTGTGCTTCTAAAAATCTTGTGTACGGTATAGAATGCAATTTATCTGGCCTTATATATGTAGGAGAAACAAAAGGGAGACTTAACGAACGCATGAATGGCCATAGATCAGGGATCAACACAGTGAAATTTCCTACCGTTTACCAACATTTTAACCAACCCGATCATTCTATCCTCTCTATGAAAGTTCGCATTCTAGAAAAAATTTACCACCCTAGTAATAATCCTAACCTTAGTACACCTCTACGTAGACAAAAAGAATACTGGATACGTAAATTAGGAACTGCAATACCATATGGGTGCAATGACAAAATTGATAGTATAGGTAATCTAACTAGCCCTAAATGCAACGATATAAATATGATGCGTATTTTTGACAACAATCCTAGACGTAAACGAAGTAATGGCCATCGCCATTATACATCGCCAAGTCTTCATGATTTATCAATAAAAGGTCTACTTCCTTTTGTTTGCAAACCTCTAGGAATGCATCACATTCGAACAAAACTATACTCGTTGCCACTAACCAAATTGAATGCACTGTATAAAGAATCTCTAGAAAATTCTGTCACTGACCCATCCTCATCTATATACAAATTAGACGCAGTTATTCTTGATATTGGTCAACACAGATTATTCCAACCTGTTAAAGAACATGCAAATGTAGAAGAACACCGTTCGTTTCTACCAATTAAGTTTGCTAATAAGGGTTTGGATAAATCAACCTTGCCAATATACTGCATCACAAAAATGTAAAAAAACAAAATACCTCCATATTTTAAGGACACATCAATTCCAATCATCTCATATACCTATACTTCACCGATAGCATCTAAAATTTTCAACCATAAACATGTATTGCACCACCGACGATGTATATACCACCGACGACCTCAAATCTAAACCTCCCGATTGTTCATGTTTAAATTCACCTTACAGATATAGTCCCTCTGTCTCTCCGTGATATCCTTGCAAAGGGACCCAAATTCCGTGAACCACGATCCATCAACTGGGAGCAAAATTTTAAACTCCTTATGGATGCTGTTGAGGACTACGCCAGAAAATGGATTAAACGTGAACAAGATGAAGACCTTGATTCTCTTTCGGAATGGATTAAGGCTATGAGATCCATGATTCTTAAAATAATTAGTCAGCTACGAGGGTAAATGAGAACTAAAGCATCATCCATTTTCCAAAATGCCGATGTTGCCAGATACTTGTCCTCCATTCATGACAAATATGTTGTTGTTCCGGCAGATATTCGCCAGCCCAGTAGTCAGTACTTCGGTGCTGACCCGAAAGCCGATACTATTTGGATCCTCACAATATCTAAATTTTTGTAAATTTTGTTGAAAACTAAGGAGTATCTCCCTCATGCAAAGCTCTGTCCTTAGCTGATTTTGGCTTTACATTTAGATCATATTGGTTATTTGTTCTCTCTCAGTTTTTAGACATCTTTGAGTTTATGGTCTTCCAAACGTTTAGATTTTATCTGCACTGAAGACACATAAGTTGTCGAAATGTGCATATGCAGATTTTAAATTATCAGTAACTTCGGTATTTAGTCATTTGTTACCTCTGGGTCGATGCCACTGATGGTGGACTGTTAGTCCCCGAGGGTATTCACCAGCCCTGTAGTCAGTACTTCGGTGCTGACCCGAAAGCCGATACTATTTGGAACCTTACAATATCTAAATTTTTGTAAATTTTGTTGAAAACTAAGGAGTATCTCCCTCATGCAAAGCTCTGTCCTTAGCTGATTTTGGCTTCCATGACCAAATATAAACATTTGGAAATAAAAATGGCGTCATGTGCATCGTTTTAGAATAAATGCCAAAACTGATATTTTAAGTGTGTAGTATTTTTCAAGAAATTTTGTTGTTTTGGGGCTAAGCATGTAATCCAAAAAATAATAAAAGCACTGTTATGGTTACGTAAATGTTTTATGTTGCATTAGCTATCAAAATAGATAGCGATCTCGGCTGAAAATCCGGAGAATGTCATTGGCTTTTTTTCAAAATTATTGTCACATAGCTAGTTTTGTTGCAAATGCATTTTAAGTTGTCAAAACCCCTCTTTTTTAAAGAAGAAATGTTATAATGCCATCATATGACAATAGAGAAAATTGTTCATACTTAGATATCGAAAGTGCAAGGGAGATAAATTAATGTTAAATGGTAAAATCGAATACAATAAGTTAACAAAAATTTGAGTTGGAAATAGCATTTTTAAGGATATACAAGACACAATTTACTCACAAAATATGAAAAGAAATCAAAACTTTATAGGTAAAACAACAAATAATTTTGAAATACACAATTAGATGAAACAATAAATAATTAAACATAAAGATATAATTGTGAAAGTTATAAAGGTAAAAATCTGACTGACACTGGGCATATGAGCTATGAAGGGAAATCGCGAATAAACATGTAATAAGTACAGTAATATATATGGAATAGAGACGACATTTAAAATGTTAAATATAGGGAACTGAAACGATATTTAAAAGGAAGAATATAAGGAACAGAGGCGGTGTCTTAAAGGTAAAATATAAGAAATGGAGATGGTATCTAATAAGCAAAATATAATAGGTAAAAGGAATAGAGACGAAATTTAAAAAGTGAAATCAGGGGAATAGAGGCGACATTTCAAAGTTAAAATCTAAGGAAAAGAAGCGACATATTGGGAACAGAGACGTCATCTGAAGGGTAATATATAAGGAAAAGAGACGACTTTTAAAAAGTAAACTATCAGAAACAGAGACGGCATTTGAAGGGTAAAAAAATAAGAAATAGTATGTATAAGCTAAAACATCTAAACAATGAATTTGAAAAGGAATCTGAAAATGAAACGAATATTCTATCTTGCATCTTGTCGATAAGATGCAAAAAACTACGTAATGTTGTATTTTTTTAGGATAATGGTGAAATATCTAAGTGGTACAATCTAAAACAACATGTAAAATGTAAAACACATGCAGACATGAAACGCCTAGAATGTTACAAAAGGCTTAAGTTATTACTACAGGTAAAGATCAGACCCTTGCCTGGCTTCCAATGATCAATCATTAATTCAGAGCTAGATCAAACAGTTTTTGTATTGTTACAGGATTCACTACCTTGACATGCACATTAGTCTGAACAATACGGGCCCTGCTCTTTGCCCACGCATGCAGATAAATATGCTCGATTTTTTACATGAACAAATAATGTCTTGGAGAAAGTCGGACGCAGTTTGTCATTTGAATAGCACATGCTCTAATTTGTTGTCCTCAAAATTCCAACTATTGTCACTTGGTTCTCTTTTTTTTATCTAAGCTAAAATGACAACGCCCAGCCCCTGTTCTGCTACATAACTCGTAAGATATGCTTTCTAAAAGATGCTTTGCATGAAGACAGTTTTACGAGACTTTTGTCTTTTCGTGTAGTAATTTGAAGTTTTTAATTGTGTAGACTGTTGTGCGACTTCTTAAATCTGCCCCCTGTGTCATACAATGACGAAAATTTCTTCCTTGAAGCATCAATGACACTCTCAACGTCATCTTCTGCTAGAGAGACAAGATCTTGAAAACGACTTGACCTACCTTTGACAAGCTTTAATAGGGACTTCTTTCCTATTAGAAAATGCACAAGTGGAGTCACTTCCCGTACGTGAATGTGAAAATAGAGGAAATTTTGACACCAATGGCCAAACGTCATTCACAATGACGGAGTGGACGGAAATAAATCGACGATTTTCTTTCATATTCCCAACCGACCCAGTCTGAATCCACATTTCTGTTGTGCTTTTTAGCTGAGGATAAAAATGGATCACTAAAATAAGCACCTCTGTATCATCTTTTTTCCTAATCTTATACATTTTAAATGTCGTCTCTATTGTTAAGGATTTACCTTTAGATAGTATAAGACCTTTTACTTTTATATTCGCGATTCCACTGTATAGCTCAAATGCCCAGCGTTACGTTAATGTCAGTCAGAATGTTACCTTAAACAATTTTAGACGTTCACAATATCATTATATTTAAAATATTTTTTCATTTCATTGCGTATTTAAAAAGTTTTTAGTGATTTACCTGTTTAAAATGTCGATTTGTCTTCATTTTTTGTTTAGAAAATTGTGTTTTAACTATCCTTTAAGGTGCTATTTCCAACTCAGAAATTATCATCTATTTATGTTCGATTTTACCATTTTACATTAATTTATCTCCCTTGTTCTTTAGATATCTATTTCTATTGTCATATTATGACATTATAACATTTCATCTTGAAAAAAAATGATATTTGACAACTTAAAATGCGTTCATAACAAAACTAACTTCCTGGCAATACATTTGAAAAAAAAATAGCAAATGACAGTCGTCAGTCTTTGCACCGATATTTGAATTTATTTGGATAGCTTATGCAACAAAAAACATAAACGAATTCATGGCACTGATTTTATGATTGTTTTGATCAAATGCTTAGCCCAAAAACTTTTTTTTTCAAAATTACTACACACTTAAAAATATCTTTTTTTAACGATTATTCTAAAAACGATGCACATGATGCATATTTGTTACCAAATGTCTATATCTAGTCAGTGAATTTTAAGAAGTAATCTTTATTTCAAAGCATTACAAAGTTTTCAATGACATTTTAATAATTTTGAACGATTTTGATTTATTTACTTTGACTTGGTCCAAATTTGAGTTCAACAAAGTGCCGCTTTTGACCCCAAATTTCGTACAGTTTGGACCAGTTTTCAATGTTTACAACACAACCCTCTGTTAGCCAACATGTCAACCTTTCATATGAGCAAATAAACTTTCATGAGGCTTTTAGGGCATTTAAAATTTATAAAACGACGCCTTCGCCGCTTGCCTAATGATAGACTTCGACTGGTTCAATGTGAAAAAAAGACTGTCATGTCTGCTTCTAATCAATTATAACCATCAACTGGGAATATAGTTTTTAAGAGGATCTTATGAGAAAAAACCAATTCAAACGTTACCTCTGAGAGCCCTAAGCCAATCAGACCAAACTTTTTACGATTATCAATGGATGGTCCCTTATAAAAATGGTGTCTGCCATATAGTCAGCTTATAAAAGATGACCACCAAAGCGGGGCAAAGTTTAATATTGTACCAGAAGGATTGCAACTGGACCAGTAACAGCCAAAATTGGTCAAAATAGTCCATGGATATCACCCCTTTAAAATAGTATCTATCTCATCTGCATGCAATCCATAATGGCCGACTACGGGAATAATTTACTTAGATATCCATTCAAATATTTTCTACTCTGAAACTACTTCGTCAATTGACCAAAATTTAAAACAATAGTTCTTGACTGGTCCCCACTTGAGAAAGTATCCGACAAATTCACATCATACCAAAGATGATCATCAGCCAAACTTGATCACAGTAGTGACTGGATGGCTCCTTTAAAAACTGAAGACGCAATGAGGCTCTTGAGAGCCTCGTGTTGTTCTTTTGTGAAAAGATTACATGCTGTCGTGTTAAATCCAGTAAATGTCTTGAGTGGTCGAGGAGAAGTCGGATACAGGTCGGGAAAAATCGGGTTATGGTCGAGAAAATCTTTTATAGGAAAAAACAAAGACTCGTGTTAGTCGAGCAATGATCGAGTACTAATCGAGTTGATCTGGAAGGAACTCTGCAAACATTGAGAAGCGAATAAGTTCAAGTCGGGTAAAAATCGGCATGATCGGCTTTAATTTTGAAACTCGATCAAGACCGAATCCTTTTCGACTTCTTCACGACTACCTCGATCAAACCCCGACTGATTCCCGACCTGTTCTCGGCATATAATGCACACGACCTCTTCACGATATTTTTTGACATTTCAAAAATATTCGGGAACACAGCTCGACTTCAACAGAGTCAGTAAGATCGCCCCGATTTGGTTAGTAGACCTAACACTAGCATTCAAGATCAGGGCCCCGACCGATGAATATTCATGAATAGTCATAGATCGATTTCGGTCGAGTTGCTTTGATCGGCAATGTAAACCTACCATAACAAATCTGTCATAGCTAAAAATGTAATGTACACAAGAATGAAATTAAATCGACATCCTTTACCTGGTCTTAAAGACCCAGTAATACAAAAAAAAAATACCGATGTTGCATAAAAAACTGCAAATTTCGTTATGCTGTACACGTGTTTCAAGGAGTTACCTCTCATCAGCAGCATTAATATCAAATAATATGGAAAGCCATAATCCAAAAGTTGTCACAAAAGCAGAACTTATTACCAGAAAAAATCGAAATATGAAGCCAAATCCAGTACCAAGGACATCTACCGAGTGCCATACACGGAATGAAGCCTCAGTATTTTTAAGTGGTTAGAATTTTGATAAAATCAGTAAATTTGTATAACACGCAAGGTAAAATTTTCATATCAGACAAGTCTGACTATCGGGCTTTTGAATACCCTCGGGGACCTCTGGTCCACCAGCAGTGGAATCGGCCCAATGGTTCAAAATACAAAAAATATCAAGGTTGCATAAAAGCAGTTCTGCTGTACACGTGTTTCAAGGAGTAACCTCTCATCAGCATTATTAAAATTTAATAAAATGGAAAGCCATAATCCAAAATCTGTAAAAAAAGAAGTACTCATTACCATTGATGACGTCAACCCCGTATCGCATACCCTGTATCGCATGGCAAAATCCGTATTGCATACCTTTTATCACACCTCTATTCGGCACATGACGTCATAAATAGGAAAACTTCGGGTGAAATCAGCTTCAAAAAGAAGCAGACGGCAGCGGCATCTGTGAAGTTTATTAACTTGAAATATAAAAGGGTTAAATTCCACAATTAATGCGTATAATAAAGAATTTTATTGTTCTTTCATCTTGAAAGCAAGCAAACGATTACATAGTGAATAATACATGGCAAAATCCATATCACATGCCATATCATCCTGAGTTACCAATATCATCCCGAGGGCCTCTCCTTATAACTGAGGTATAGTCTTGGATCAATAGTATTCGGAATAGATAATTTAAGAGTACTAAGCAGCAGTTATCGAAAAATCATTGTATGGCATTTTCTTTTCAATGAACTATATTTCAAAAGATTCAGAAAGGTTTCTATTCGGCTTTGTTAAAAATAGTGTGTAAAGTGATCAAAAGTGATATATTTTCCACTTTATCTTATCAAAAGAATACAATGTTCGACCAAAAAACATCGAAAACGGGTGTCATTTGTTTGCATCTTTCCATAGAAAGACTTCAACAGCTTAAATTTTAAAATCTGTATTTTCCCGAGTATACTTACAATGCTATGTCTAATCGTTGCAAATGAAACAAAATACAGGTAATTTTCAGCTGTTGAAATATATGATAAAGCGTATAATACATGTCAAAATCTGTATCAGATACCGTATCAACCCTGAACCAATATCACCACCCCCCGGGTCTTCGGCCCTCTGGGTGATATTAGATTCTCGGATTGATACGGCATCTGATACAGATTTTGCCATGTATTATTCCCTATTTAACCATTCTTTCTTCCAGCAAATTTTAATTTGTCACACATCACGATTTTTTTCCGATAACAAAATGAAAAAATAAGGAAACAATTCACAACAGACCTGTAATTTGCGTCGATTATATGAAGTATGAAGCATCCATTTACCCCGCTTAATACGGATGTACATGTAACGAATGAATTCTTGCACCCTTGAAGTCACAAACATACTTACCAAGTATCACACCTTTCTGTTGTTTTCAGCTTGAATTGTCCCCCTTTCCTTGGTTTTCATTTTTATTTCATCCCGTAGCATGTCTTATGTTATCAACATCTAAATGAGGGATGTCAAAAGTTTTCTTAATCTGGATGAATAACTAAATACCGACGTTACTGTGAATTTATTTTCTGCATATGCGCATTTCGACATCTTATGTCTTTTCAGTGCAGATAAAATCTAAACGTTTGGAAGACCATAAACTCAAAAGATTGATTTTAAATGATTTTGCCATATTACTGAGACAAGCAAAAATGAAAAGTAAATGCCTGTACGGTCTAGTAATCTATATAGGTTGCAATGTGTTTGTAGTAAATGGGGGCAATAATTTTTGAATTATGCAGAATTTGAATTCGCAGCAACTTCGATATTTAGTTATTTGAACTATCGAGTTAAATAATATTACATATATAGATAATTGATAACTGATGCGATGTGAATTGTCAACAATATATGATACATGTGACCTTTTTATCTGAAGTGTAATAGCTACGTCAATATCAAGTTTGTCTTAGTTTCTGACATTAGATTTTTTTTTAATTTGCACAATGAAACTCTTAGCAATATGCTATAAACATATGCAAAAAAACAAATTGTGGGTCACGGATCTGTCAAAGAAACAGAGTTCTAAAGATTGGTCTAGTTTTGGTTTTTCGCTCTATATTTACAATAGAATTATAAGGGAAATAGCAATTTCCCGCTATTCAAGGGCATATTTTTTCTAGAAGCAGACATACATTTTTTTCCAAACTTCGTATATTTATTGATTTGATATAGAACATCAATTTCAAAAAATTAAAAAAGATATGTCACGGACCTTTTGAAAAAGATAATTCATGAAACACGAAGAATTTGTCAGTTTTTCAACAAAAGGGAGATAACTCAACTAAAGTAATTTGGGACTCCGAAATAAAATAAAAACCTGATTTTTTGGAAAAATTATAAGAAATGTGTTTTGTTATAATGCTTTTGACAAATTTAAGCAAGAATACAGATCAATTACCTTATTTTTTAACAAATGCAGAAAATTCTACCCATTCCACAGTATTTATTGATTCGTTACACATTCGAAAACGTGTCCTAAGTACCAGTCCGTTGAAGAAACCGGCAAAGTGCAATGTTTGATTATAAGAAAACTAACCAAGAAAACCTCATTTTGATAGATAAAAATTCTGTTTTATTTTGCGTTTTTGAGTTATCAGCGTCCAAAAATTAGTTACATTGTACAGTGAAAAATACGGGAAAAATTTCCCGCCATTTTTTCTCTATATATCTCGAGACCTAACACATGTTCGAATGTAAAAACTTTTTGGGATGTGGTTTAATGCCCAAATAAATACACCAAAGCCTAAAAATTCATTATCTAAATTTTGATATGCCGCCCACTGCCTGACTCTTAGCTGGAATATTACCTTCACTTTATAGTCTAATATTATTTGCTCTTTATTTACATTCGTTAAACAGTATTGTATTTGAACGCTGTTACAGTAATAGAATCATAAGCCAACCATGATTTACGGTTATGTAGTTTCGTGGCTCTAACCCTCACATGTTGCACTTTTTTGTAGCAAAATGCATGTTTATTGGAGTCTATAGTAAATAACAAAATACCGAAGTTACTGTTAATTTAGTTTCTACATAATTATGCATATTTCTACCACAAACCGAAAGTCCATAAACCGAAATGCATGTAAAAGTTGATATAAAATAAAGAACCAACAGGATCTAAATAGAAAAAAAAAGACAGAGCTAGTATATATATATATATATATGCATGAGGAAAATACTTCTTAGTTTCAAACGATCTTTTTAAATTTAAGATGTGGCAAATTCAAAATCAGATCGGTTTTCGGATCAGCACCGAAGTACTGACAACCAAATGATCACTTGCTTAGTATTTTGATATCATTTCGAGACTATAAAAGGTATTTGTGTACACCTGTATGCAACAAGCGGCCTGTTACTGAACTTGTAGGCCTAAAAAAACAAACAAAAAAAAAACAATAGCGTTAGGAGGATAGGCAACAGTAACAAGAATATGACAAATTATCGTGCAGATTAAATTAGGTAAATAAGTTTCTGTCCACATAAGAAACACCGTATATCAAAGGATATACCCACGGAAACGTATTGCTGACGTTTCCTAATTATGAAATAAAGTACCATACTTATGGTTATCTTATACACAAAAATAAGGGTTTCCATGACAAAAAAAAAAAATACAAAATAAAAAATAAAAAAAGAAAAAAAAGAAAAAAAATAACATAATCGGTTATATTGTGCAAAACTTTGTTATTACATTTTTTTGTTTAGGATTGATTTTTTTATGTTTTCAAATTCGATATAAATCAAATTTGCTACCTGACAGATACAATTTTTTGGTTACCAGGAATACTTGAGTAATATTTACAAAACACATTAATTTTTGTAATGAAAAACTTGTAAAAACTGGCAGTATTTTGTTATATTATTAAGATGAAGATTACTAATCAAAATAAACTAACGGAATTCATGGCGCATTGTCGAACAACGCTACATCCATGTTATTGAACCCATGGATTTGGCATCCTCAAAAAACATAAGATTACGTTGCAAAGTGCTATTACAATCACCGTCATCCGTTATTTGACAAAAGCATCAGTGTCTTAAGCTTGAGCAATTACAACAAGAGAAAAACACATGAAGTTTTTCACGTTGATTGTGGTAATACTTGGCATAATAAAGTAGTGAGATGTAGGCGCTATAAACTGGTGGTTAGAGTAATATTTGGCAGTTTCTAAAAACAAATTAATAATCAATTGCCAAAATTTTAAAGCATAAGGATACATCATTAAAATAAATTCTCTAAAGAACAAAATAAACATCAATGATACCAATGGTTTGAAGTTTGTATTTCCTCTACATGATTTGACTTTACTAAGGGATTTTACATGTGTCTAATGAGAAGCAGGAGATGCTTACTCCCTACTTACTCTACCGGTGCAGGTGATCTCACCAGTGGTTTTTTATTGGGTCTGTGTCGTTCATATTTGTATTTGTGTGTGTATGTGTGTTCATTTGTCTTTTCTGTGACGTGTTCATGTTATGTTTTTTTCTTTGCTGTTCCGATTTTGCCATTGTCCTTGTATTGTTAGTTTTAGACTGACGGTTCAGATCTCACTTACTTCAAAGCTTTCGGGTGCAAATTGCCGTCTTGAACTTACTATGAGGTATGAGCAAAACTCTTAGTTGAAGGCCTAATGGTGACTTCAAGATGAAGAATGACAATAAAGGCGTTGTTCCTTTGCTTGGTTCTAACGTGTATTTGTACAGACTTTGTCTCATGTGCATTTACTCCACATCATTCCAATGTTTATTACACAAAAAACGCTTTTCTGCAATTTGAGTTTCAATTGTGAATAATACACTATAAGAATTTAAGTCAGTTAATTTAATTAGAAAGAATAAGCACACACTGTGTATGTTAGGCATTGTATCATGTGCGAAATTATTGACTTTCGAACAGGGATCCAGTTTTGAACCCAAAGCTGCATTCAGTATAAAGCACTACAACTCCTACGATTGGTGGATAATAGAATTAAATGTTTTAAAATAAAATACTATGTCATGTTACAATTCGGTTTATAGCAAATCCGATTTCAACTCAAGAGGTGATAATTTGACCTTTTATGGGATCTGGTCGACATAAAAATATTTAAATATTTAATTATTTTCAATATACCCCGTTTTGAGCCTCAATTTACATCAAGAATCGACGCATGAACCCCCATTTTTTTTATTTTGGAATTCAAAAGATCTGTATGAGTACATGTCATTTTTTTTTACCACCGGGATGAAAAAAAGCCTTCGTCTTTTTTTAGTTTATCGCTAAACAGGGGAACCTCCTATGGAAAATGCATTGTAAATAATTGCGCACTTGTAACCTATAGAAATGAGTACTAATATAATGTAAAATACATAGTTTTAAACCATAAAAAATAACAAACACACACTGCAATTGTTAGTTATAACTTATAACAATGTAATACTGAGCATGCGTGAAAATGTTGTAAACTACATAATTTCAAATTATTTTCCAATAAGAAGTAAAATTCCAGCAATTATACTCTCTGCCCCTGCGATGACACAAAATGCAAAGGAAAAATGTAGGTCACTTGTAGGGACACTATCTATTGTTGCATACACAATAGTTCCAATAATAGCCAGAATACCTATAATAATAAAAAGAACATATGAATACACGAGTACAATATGCGTTTGAAACATCATAATGAACATCATTCTATTTTATTTGCCCATTTTCGTGTTAATATTCCTTTGTCTTTCTTGTTAGATGAATAAATAGGAAGAATCCACAATATATTAAAAAAAATACACAGCCTGATAATTATTGTTAATCATGCAAAGGAATTTTCATGATGTCAAAGAGTAATGCTTTGTGAGAATCTGTTATAAGCTATTCACGTGGTTTTAACTAGGTAAACCATTTCTTTAAAATCTATTTTCAACTATGCACGTGGTTTTTACTAGGTTAATCAGATCTTTAATCAATTTTAAGCTATGCGCGTGGTTTTTACTAAGTTAATCGGCAGATGTCCTTGGTACTTGATTTGGCTTCCTATTTCGATTTATTTGGTAATGAGTACTTCTTTTGTTACAACTTCTGGATTATGGCTATCCATATTATTTGATTTTAATGCTGCTGATGAGAGTTTACTCAGTGAAACACGTGTACAGCATAACGAAATTTGCGGGTTTGTATGCAATTTCGGTATTTTTTGTATAAAAATCACATCTTCATATCATGTATGTATTAGTAATTAAAATGAAAAGAGAATATATGCAACTATTTATTGATCTTACCTCCAAGAAAACAACAACAGGCTGCAGCGTATTTTGCTATTGGTTTGTCTTTGAGGACAAATAACTTCAATACAACACAAACAACAGCAGCTAATAACACTATAAATCCAAGAACAGTTGCAGCCTGGGCACCTTTAAAGGCTTTTGGACACACTTTACCTATCATAAAAACACAAATTCTAAATGTGAATAATAAGTCACTGCAAATATTTTTCAATACTCCTGTTGCTTGTATAAAAAATCAAAATATGTAATTGTTCGGTCAGCTTTCAGGAATGCTCCAAGTTCAACATTAGGATAACACCTTACCAACTATGTACTGCGTTCCTCAGCACTTCACAAAAATCTCTACAAACATTGCTTTATTTCGGCATTGAGTTTTTTATCCATTCATTTAATCAGTGCATTTGCCTGAACAAAGGAGTTAGTCATGAAATACTCTGAAAAAATACTTATATAATCTTTGGTGTTAATACTTTTTAGAGTGAAACAAAATCTATTGCAGTTTTGATAAATTACAACAAATAAAAAGGGCAAGTTTGTACATTGAAAACATTTTATACAACCTTTTCACGCGATTTGATTAAATCAACATTTTGACAACGCATTAAATGTTTTTTGTTTGATATTCTGGTCTGCAGTTTATATGTTGAAACAAAAATCAAGAATTCATCCCTAAAATAATTGTTCCTGGATTTGCTATGATATGATTAAGGCACTATATCTTATGCTAGACGAAATTTTGTTGGCTTTGACAAAATTCTGTCCTTGTCTGAATCTTCATTGCTTCAGCGATTATGGTAAAATTTAGTCCAAAATTTTTGATAAAGGGGATAATTTTGATTTCATTGTTTCATTGTTATTTTTCCCCTTTTCTTGACGGCGACGTTTTTCCAGCTCCATCGTACTGGATATACAAAATGTATTCACACTTGTTCGATTCACACTTGTTTGTTTTTTCTTGATGATTTTAATGAGCGTTACCTTACTATCACATCTACATTTCTACAACATAGTTACAGATTTCATAAGTTTTTAAACACTTTTTAGAACTTTTATGGAAGATATCAACATTTAATATCGAAATATGTGTAACTGATTAATAGCTTATTACTATAGACATCTATCATCTTTATCTAAAGAGAAATGTTATTAAAAATTCCAAAAAAAAAAATGGTTAAAAATCCAGATAAACTAGGACGTGACTTACATTTTTATGTAAAAGAGGATATTTAGGATATAATGTTTTCATCCGTTAAGTTGGCTTTGGATTCCAATGAACTGAAGTTTTTTATAGGTATACTGGCCTTTTAATGATATTGCCAATGTCTAATGAAACACAAGATAATTCTTAAAGAAAACTTTTGGAAGTTTTGAGTTTAATTTTTCGTCCTTCGTGCGACAGTGTCTTACCAGCAGACTAGGCTCCTTTACCCATCTTTCTAAATTACGTCTGGTCTTCATCTTTACTTTTCAAAATTCTGATTTTGGGAGTAAAGATTACCAGTATTTGGTTTTATTTGTTTCTTTACTATACTGCAATGAAACGCTATAGAGAAAGGTTGATGTATGGGACATAAAACGGTTAACCGAAACACTGCTTTTTAGGAGGATTTACGGTACGTTAATCGCTTTCTTCAGAAAAATCCCGGGTATGAATATGCACTTCGAGATCAAAAATCAACTTTTTGTGGCCAAATTCATTGCCAATTTCTTCTTTAACATTATTGTAAACTGCATAAGAAATATAACATATAAATGTAAGGTTTAAGCATAATTAAAACAGAATTGTCGAGGGAATATTTTAGCAGTTGACATTGTGTCACGTGACAAGTTAATTATAAATAACTTCGCATATTACCGTAGTTGTAGAAATAATAATCAATTACCTGTGACCTGAATATTTGTAATGTTTCTGAATTTAAAAGATGCAAAGTAAATAATTCAGTATCCGATTAAAAAAATATATATAAATAAAAATAATAAACCGAGGATTTAGAATTCTCTCTTATTTAGTAAGCGTCGTTTGCATGTAGTGCTAATTTGATTAAGAATTGTTCAAAAATAATAACTTGTATAGCTCTTTTATCGATACTGAAAACAATATTAAATTGCCAATATATATTTTTGTTTTAAGTACCCTCTCAGAGACAAAGGATGAACAATTATCATGTTTTCACTGGCGGATTAAGAGATGAGTCGGGGTTGGGATACCTCCCCTTTTTCTCGATTTTTTTTTAAAATTTCGTGCAGAATTTGACTGGAACCTCATTGGATCTCCCCTTTTCGTAGGTTGGATCTGCCGGTGTATTTCACTGTCTTTTGACATATTTTTGTTCAGATTTATAAAGTATTTGTGATACCGACAAATGATCATGTAGGGACGTATATTGATATACGGCCTTTAACATGTTTAAGGGATCAATGCAAATGCAAAAAAATGTCAGCTCGAATTGAGTATAGCTGTAGAATTTAAACATATCAATTAGTAATACGCAGAATTCAAATTCACAGCAACTTCGGTATTTAGTCATTAGTAAACGCTGAATTTTTTCTCTCTTTTCGCAAAAAAATACGATACGCATAAATTTGAAGTCTTATTAATGCAACCAAGAGGCGATGTGAAAATTATGGGTTTTTTTGCCAAATTTCGACAGTTATGTTAGATGTTCCCTTATTACTTCGGAATCATAATATGGTCAAGACACGGCATTTACATGTGACATACTTCTTTTATCCATTTTCAATAACATACCAAACACATTTTTATGGAAGCGCTAGATAAAAATTATATTCCCCGTTTTATCATCTATTTATGTTCATGCTTACTTATATTAGCTAAAACAGAACATAAGTCATTTCTTTAGCACACTGATTATTCCAGTATCACCGAACTGGACATTATCACGAAATTATTAGGTCACTGTGAAGGCGTCACGTACGGGTTGCTAAGCTGACGTCACGTTTTGTACTATATGTCTTGTTCATACGCATAAGATGCTTTTAACAGTTTAAATTATTGCAATAAACAATAGATTAACTCTGCTTGAATAGAAATTTCAGTTTAAATTCAATTTATTTTAGAGGTCTGTTTAGAAATATAAGAAATTTTGTTTTTGATAAGGACTTTATCTCGGCGTAACGCATCAAGCTCGCCCTAACGGGCTCACTTGATACTGGCCGTGATAAAGTCCGTATCAAAAACAAAATGTCCTATATTCCATATATATTCCCCGTATTATCAATGATATTTGTCGATGTACTATAATCAACCAGTTTGACCGACACTAGACACTGGGCAGCTTTCAACGGTAAAGAATATAGCCTTGCAATAAACTAGAGTACTAACTAAACCACTACCAAGAGATGTGCGTTTGTGATACCCATTTGCTAGACGCAAAAATATATGAGGCTTTCAACAATGAGAAAACACTAATATCTAATAGTACATTGGAGACGGACCCTAGCACTAGTTGCATTGGCTTGGGCAGAATTCACTTGATGGACGTCGAACAACGCTACGTCCAAGTTTGTCAACATCAATGGATGCGGGATTAGACATAAGATATCAGGCAAAGTACTCTGAAAACACTGTCATCCATTGCCCGAACGAGGGGCCAAAAGACAATTCGAAATACACACGACCACGACCACAGGATAGTCATGGGTTGGTTGTAAGATGACTTGTCAAATAAAATGGGGAGATGAGTGCATTATAACTACGGATGGTGAAAAAAGTTTGATCTTTTAAAGAAAATATGAAAGCCAAAATGAAAAATTTTGAAAATTTTAACTAAAGAAAACAAGAGAGCATACAACTCAATCAATGGAGATCTTTATAAGAACTCCACACTTCAAGAAAAATAATGGATATTGTCAACGACTGAATGTACAGGAGACAAAATTCCTACAGATACATGGTAAAATTAACCAAATGCAACAACGCTTTTATTTTTCTTCATCTTCTATACCTTCAACATTTTCTATTTAGTCTTTTTTGCCCGTAAATAATTTTAAGATTATCTTTTTTCGAAATTAAAGCGTAAATCCGACTAAACAGTACTTCAGTACTTTGATTTGGTAGTGCCGGTACCAAGTAAGGCTGTCCCGAGTTCCTATCGTTGTCTTCATGTTTGTCCTATGTCTTTTTATTTGTGTTATTGTGCAGTTCAGTTGTGGATTGTGGCATAATCGTATGGAGTAAATGCACTTCAGACAAAGTCTCTACAAATATATGTTAGAACTAAGCAATTGAAGAACGCTTTTCAACAATGAACCCATAATAAGTTTAAGACCGCCATAGCACCGGTTGCCTTGTATCAAATTTTATCAGTTTACTAGATGACATGCCTTATCCAAGATCAAGAATTCTGAACAAAATATCGTTCATTAGTTATATTTTACTCCATTCAAAATGACATTAACAACACCAAATAAATACCAAAATTTATCCTTAGCAATATCAGTATAAGTTTTTGTAATAATACGACTTTTGCAACATAATATAAAAATTATGTCTATTTCATGAAGAAATTGTGAAGCGTTGAAACAAGAGTTAAGGTGAAAGAGTTTTTTAAGGAACTCTCATTTGACAGCTTTTCTATTTTGATGCTACACTTGAAAAAACGAGGTTCAGCATCATATATTTTGTCAACACTACTGCAAATTATTACCCTTTTCAAGTAAATAAGCGGCAATTGTGTACAATTATTCCTTTAAATGTGCAAAAAAGGGAACTGGGATACATTCCTGTCTTTGAAACACCCACTCTGCACTCGTCAATCAATATAGTCAGATCTATTGCATCCAACCTACTTCATAACTGTTATATTTCTTAATAAATCTATGTGAGCATACTTATATAAACAAAGAAACGATATGGAGTAAATGCACATGCAACAAAGTCTCTACAAATATATGGTATAAACGAGAAAAGGAACACGGCTTTTATTGTTGTTCTTCATCTGATATACATGTATTTCTTTGTTCTTTGTTCATTCTATTTACATAGTCTCTGCGGATATTCACCAGCTCAGTCGTACAAATGTACTTCAGTTCTGGCCCGAAAACCGATTTTATATGGAAACATGCAATATCTTAATTCAACAAAGTTTTGTTAAAATCTAAGGAGTATAGCCCTATTGCATAGCTCTGTCCTTAGCTGATTTTTGCTTTAATATTTAGATCCTTTTGGTATTTGTTCTTTATCACCTTTTACTCGTATCTCGGTATATGGATTTCCAAATGTTTTGATTTGATCTGCACTGATGAGACATAAATTGTTGACATGCGCATATGCAGAACGTAAATTAACAGTAACTTCAGTATTTTGTTAACAATTTACGCTGACAACACAACGGTATCAAAATGTTAACCTGAAGTTTACTACAATTTTGATGTTTGTCACATGTACATGTACTTCAAATTTCACCATTTTTCAAGTTTATATAAAGACATTTTAACAGATGAAGTTTCTGTTCGTCTGACATTCATTCTTCGTCTACTATTTTGAAGGCTGAACTTCATGGAACACATTATCTTTTCAACTGGCATTATCCTGTCAACTGGCAGTCGCCAATTCCAAAAAAAAAGCTTGAATCTCTGCATTTTCGACATTACGGAAACAACGAAAAATGTTTGTGCAATGATGTAATAAAGTAATCTTGTGTTTTTAAAATGTTTATATCAACTGTCTTTGAAACATCCACAGAAATTGTATCTTTTAATTGTAAAGGAAAGTCGACTTTAAAATTTCAAAATATAATATATATTTATATATGTACCGGTCAAATATTTTACCAATACGTCGCAGTTGGTATACTAATCACAGATCATTGATGGTGACAGGATGTATACTTATATGTATCAGTCAAATATATGAAGCGAAAAATTTGATATATAGTTGCATGTATCGGTCAAATATTTGACCAATACATCGCGGTTCAAATAATAAGATGGAAACAGGAACAGAAAAAATAATATGTATTTACATGCATCGGTCAAATATATGAAGAGGAAAATCTTATATATGTATGTTATATTTGACCAATACATCACTGTTCACATAGTTACCACAGATCATTGATGGTAACACGATGTATATGTATATGTATTGGTCAAATATATAAAGAGAAAAAAATCTAAATTTAATATATAACAATATGTATGGGGAAAAAATATATTTATATGTATCGGTCAAATATTTTACCAAATCTTAAACAAGACGACTACATATTAGAACAACCGTAAGTATATTCAAAGCAGGTGAAAGGTGAACTTAAAGTTTCATTAACTCGGTATTTTTGTATTTCAATATGCTTATCCCTAATAAGGTTCGAATAATTAAGAAAGGGACAAAGAAAGTTCAATTACATTATTTCAAAATATGCTTTTATAAAATCACAAAAAACAATATTTTTTGCACAAAAAAATCGTGTATCTCTCTTATAACGATGAAGTATTTTCTTCGGAAATTTACTAAAATCTATAAGTATATCGCAGTTTACAGCCACAGAAAACATGACAAAAATAATAATCAAATGTTGTTCTTCATCTTAAAGTCATTCAGAGACGCCAAAGAATATACCACGTGCCCTGTAAGTTTATTAGGACCTTAACTGGTAATTGTCAGAGATGCATGTATAAACAAAACGACAGTAGAGTAGTAAAAGAAGAAAGCACAAGAAGATTACACAAACCAAAGTCCAGAAAAAGAGGGCACTAGAAACCGGAAGACCAAAAAAAAACCACGAGACCCCACAATTATCACAATTATTACACTAAAAATTAAAGCATTCTCATTATGAACCGGAAGTGACATCATGTGTTCCGGAACGGCAG
The DNA here is from genome assembly GCA_002080025.1 of Modiolus philippinarum. Classification (NCBI taxonomy): domain Eukaryota; kingdom Metazoa; phylum Mollusca; class Bivalvia; order Mytilida; family Modiolidae; genus Modiolus; species Modiolus philippinarum. The sequence continues at coordinate 11,336 of MJUU01016595.1, read as the reverse complement.
TCATCTCGTGCTCCGGAACGTCAGTCGTCTCGTGCAGCGAAACGGCAGTCATCTCCCGCTCCGTATATGGCACCCGGCCATCACACTTTCAGTGATTCTATAAAGGGTAAAGTCGGTGATGCGAAACCCGGGAAGATGTGAATCCACCTGAAATGTCCGTTCTCATTTGAGAAAACGGCCTTTCACATATCTTTCTGAATCGGTGAAGGCGATATAATTTCTAAGTGAGTGAAAGAAACAAATGAACAAACAAAGGGATATGGAGTAAATGTACATGGGAAAATATCCCTATAAATACATAGTAAGATTAAGCAAATGGAACAACGCTTTCATAGTTATTATATTCATCTTGAAGTCACCATGAACCCTTCAACAAAGATTGATTCATTGATGTTTTACGCCAACTTCAGCAATATTTCAGCTATATTGTGGCGAGAACTGCTGCCTTCAACAAAGAGCAAACACTCCTACCTAATGGTAAGTTCAACACGGCCACTAGCACCAGTTTCAGCGGAATTCTCTTGCTAAATGTTGAACAACGCTACATTCATGTATCCTTTTTGTCATGGACGCGGGGTCATCAACAAGCATAACATATCGGGCAAAGTACTCTTACAAACACTGTAATCCGCTGCCCTGACAACCAGTTTCTAGGACATTGCTTCTGTCTTTTCACAAGGTCACTCTATGAAATGCAAGCTTTGCAGTTACGAAACAGCTCAGTGTGAAATAACAGCAGTAGAATATCGAAGGAACAAGGGAAGCGATGACCACAAAAATCAAAATCCAAAGACAAGGCAAAAACGTCAACAGAGAAAAACAAAGGCAAAACAAGGACGTGAGACAGCTACAATGAACGGAAATAAAAAGACGACATTAAAAACTAAGGCAGTCATGGTGTGAACTCCCATGAAAACCGGGAGTGACATCAGGTGCTCCGGAAGGGTAAGCATTTCCTGCTCCGCTATCGGCACCCGTCACACTATCAATGAGGCATATATTGTTGGAAATACTATTTGGTAGCGGATTGGTTAATGTCATTTGCTAAACCTTGGTGAAAACCAATTAAAAGCCATGCATGTTACTTCTCTTACCCTTAAACGCTACCATGGTAAAATTTTTAAAATCCTTGGTAATTCTCTATAATAGTATTTGAGGGGTAAGCATGTCCTATCGACACCTGTCACACTATCAGTGAGTCAATCCAGGGTTGAGTCAAAACCGGCTATGTCAAATCCGTGAAGACATGAAATCTAGCTGAAAATGTCCGTTTTCATTTTGGACACAGACACGTCATATTTGTTAATGATGTCATGGTGACGGCCATACAATTTCTGAAGGGATGAAAGGTACAAAGGCTGAACAAATCCCTGACTAAGCAGCTTTTAGGACATTGTTTTTGCTCTATAAAAAATCACTGTATAAAGTACATGTTTGACAGTAACGAATCAACTGTGAAATGTACACTCCATAGGCTGGAGAGTTAGATAAATTGCTGCTCAGAGAGAGAAATGTTCACAATTGGGAAGTTAAAGTTATCATGTTTGTCATATAGCTTTGATTTCAAAATTCCATCTTCGTCAATGGATTATAAAAAGATCTAAGTACGAAGTGTTGTATCAGTAGTCTCTTTAATTTGAAGCTCATTGGGATAGATCTGGCGTAAATATTCCTTGAATTTTAGATTATTAAGAGAAAGTACATCGTCAATGTAGCGGAAGCTGTTTTTGTTTTTTTTTTTTGTGTTAGCCCTTGTCAAAAAGATCAGCTAAAAGTGGCACGCATTTAGTTCCCATTGGATTCCCGATTGTCTGTTGAAAAACGCGGCCTCCAAATTCGACAAAAATATTATCTACTAGTATATTGATAACGTCTTTCTCCGTGTACTTCTTGTTAGACTCAGTGTCGTTCTTTGCAAAATATGCTTTGTCTTTAAAGAGTAGAAAAATCAGAAGTTTGTTTGCTGTGGCAATGGGTGAGACTGCTAGAGGATCACTGTTCAAGGAGATATTTAGATTTTTTTAGAGTCCATATCTGATTAACGCCGCTCGAGTAGTAGATTTTATCACAGTAACTTTTCAGGTCATCTCTGACAGCGGCCAATAAAGTAGTAAGGAGCTTAGAAAGTGACTTAGTGGTGCATCTTGAAGACCCCGCAATGAATATCTGTTTGCATGGGTTCTTATGAAGTTTAGGGACCCAGTAGATGTAGGGGAGCTGATTGTTTTCATCATCCGCTTTGATACCAAGGGATGCTAAAACAGAGTTGTGATTTTCAATAATCTCTTCCCTTGATAGTGTATACACACTCCATATGCTGGGGAGATAGACTAATTGCTGCCTAGAAGAGGGGTATTCACAATGTTAAATCATCATGTCTTCGGTGCTGACCCGAAAACCGATTTTATTTAAGTTTGCAATATCTAAATTTTACCGAATTTTGTTTAAAACTAAGGAGTATCTCCCTCGTGCATAGCTCTGTCCTTAGCTGAATTTTGGCTTTTCTATTTAGACCCTTTTGGTTATTTGTTCTCCATCAGATTTTACACGTTTCGGTTAATGGACTTCCAAAGGTTTTGGTTTTATTTGCACTGATGAGACATAAGTTGTCGAAATACGCATATGCAGAAAAATAAATTAACAGTAACTTCGGTATTTTGATATTTATATGTCTATTATTCAGCCTATATTTCAGACGTCCATGATCATCAATGTATAACAAAAGGTCAAAGTATGAACAGCATTGAGTGAATCAGTTGTCTTTTATTTCAAACACACTGGGTAGATAAGATTTAAATATCTTTTTATCTTGGATTAAGAAAAAATTACATCGCCTGTATACCAGAAGCTAAAATTAAATGACTGGGCTACTTGTTTTTGTTTTTTTTATGCATAAGCTCTTGTAAAAACTTTGTTTCATGAGAATAAAGTAAATTTACCAGCTAAATGTGGCGCACAATTCGTTAACATTTGAATTCCTATCGTCTGTAGAAAACGCGGCCTCTAAATTCAAGGAAAAAGTGTAGATAAAAAACTTTATATATCAGGTATTAGTGGTTTTAGTTTGTGGAAAAACTGAGTGTGTAAACAGCAGAACAAACAAACAATTGAATGCTATCTGATTCAGGCCACTCGTATAAAAGACTTTATCGTATGGAAAGCCGTTGTGGAATTTATTCCCTATTTATTGATATCTATACATGAATTATAGATATTAATAAATCATTTATAGATATCTATAAATCACTTTTAAATATCAATAAATCATTTATAGATATTAATAAATAGTGCGAATTATTAATATCTATAATTCATTTTTTTAATATCTATAATTCAATTCTGGATATCTATAATTCGACACTAATTATAGCGATCTATAATTCATTTGAAATATCTATAATTCAAATATCCATAATTCGATTTATTGATATCTATAATTCAAATATCCATAATTCGATTTATTGATATCTATAATCCAAATCTCCATTATTCGATTTATTGATATCTATAATTCAAATCTCCATAATTCGATTTATTGATATCTATAATTCAAATCTCCATAAATCGCCCCTGTGACACTGATCAATAATCGTATTAATTATTGTATAAGAAATGAAGAGTTCAGCTGATTCTGATTATTTTTTAATATCTATAATTCAATTCTAATATCCATAAATCGCCTCTGTGACACTGATCAGTTCTCACAGAGTAAAAGTGTATATTATAAAAAGAGTTCTAACGACCTCGACTTTTTAAATATGCATAAATCGCCTCCACGACACTGATCATTACCTGTATTACTTTAAACGCATAAAAGACAAAGAATTTAAGATATGTTTTAATATCTAGCGAACTATTAAATAGTGCTTTGAATAATTTAAGAATTTATTTAAATATTTTACTGAGCATATATTGTGTATGCTTGTCTAAAGAAATACAAAAAAAAAAAAAAAAAAACAAAACAAAACAAAACAATAGTAGTTGCAAGAAAAAACTTTAATAATTGATTTAAATAAATTTTTGCGAATTGAACTTAATATATTGACCTTATTCTTGCATTCTGAAACGTGACAATAATTTTTGTTTTATTCCCCTTATATCTGCCTTATATATTGTATAAAAACGTACATTGCTTTATGAAACATTTATATATTGCGTAGTCCAAAATTTAATTTCTTTTTAGCATAAATATGATTGGTAAAATAGATTTTAAGTCTTCAGTTTAAACTTAATAATTACAAATGACCAAAACAATTCAAGTTTTTTGAAAAATTATACTTGATAAAAACATTTTGAAGGAGTTTATATGTTGCAAAGTTAAAATTTAATGCCTTTTTACCATGAATATGGTTGGAAGAGTAGATTTTAAGTCTTCAGTTTAAACTTTATTACTGAAAATGACCAAAACAATCCAATTTTTTTGAAAATTTTAATTTTTTATAACCATTCGAAGGAGTTTATATGTTGTGAAGTTAAATTTTAATGTCGTTTTAGCATGAATATGGTTGGAAAAGTAGATTTTAAGTCTTCGGTTTAAACTTTATTATTAAAAATGACCAAAACAATCCAATTTTTTTGAAAATTTTAATTTTTTATATCAATTCGAAGGAGTTTATATCTTGCGAAGTTAAATTTTAATGTCCTTTTAGAATGAATATGGTTGGAAGAGTAGATTTTAAGTCTTCGGTTTAAACTTAATTATTAAAAATGACCAAAACAATTCAAATTTTTTGATAATTATACTTTACAATAACATTTTGAAGGAGTTTATATGTTGCAAAGTTAAATTTTAATGTCTTTTTAGCATGAATAAGGTTGGAAAAGTAGATTTTAAGTCTTCGGTTTAAACTTTATTATTAAAAATGAGCAAAACAATCCATTTTTTTGAAAATTTTAATTTTTTATAACAATTCGAATGATTTATATGTTGCGAAGTTAAATTTTAATGTCTTTTTAGAAAGAATATGGTTGGAAAAGTAGATTTTAAGTCTTCAGTTTAAACTTTATTATTAAAAATGACCAAAACAATCCAATTTTTTTGATAATAATACTTTATAATAACATTTCAAAGGAGTTATATGTTGCAAAGTTAAATTTTAATGTCTTTTTTCTATGAACATAATTGGAAAAGTAGATTTTCTTTTGAAAATTATACTTTATAATATCATTTTGAAGGAGTTTATATGTTGCGAAGTTAAAATTTAATGTCTTTTAAGCATGAATACGATTGAATAAGTAGATTTTAAGTCTTCAGTTTGAACTGAATCATCAAAAATAACCAAAAAAATTCAATTTTAAGAAAATTTTACTCAATAATAACTTTTCGAAATCATTTTTTATGTTGCCAAGTTAAAATTTAATGTCTTTTATACATGAATATGATTGGAAAAGTAGATTTTAAGTCGTTGGTTTTAACTTTATTAATAAAAAATGACCAAAGCAATTCAATTTTTTTTTTTTTTTTGAAAATTTTAATTTATTATAACCATTAGAAGGAGTTTATATGTTGCAAAATGGAAATGTGATTACTTTAAGCATAAATATGAATGCAATTACAGGGCATTAAAACTCTTTAATTTTTGAAGCAACTGGTTTATTGCAAATTACCCATAACTATTTATTTATGCAAATAAAATAATGAACTTTCGAGTTAAGTTTACTTATTTGTTTACAAATTTTGGATAATAATCAATAAAATCTTTATATTATCATATCGCCGCACACGATTGGAATGAATAAATGAGTTCAGCAGTGCGCTCCTTTCGTGTGGACTGGGATTAGTCCCAGGTGTGGGTATGAACTCTTCAAATCGTAGTTTTCTTTCATTTCACTCGAGTATGCATCTCACACTATTAAGCTGAACATTCTTTCAGCCGTAAAAGCAAAAAAAAAAAATAAAAATAAATAAATAAAATAAATAAAATAAGAAAATTAAATGTAATGAATCAAAAATAAAATACATATTAAATGTATTTTTATCAAAATCATTGTCCGTGCCGCGTTTAAAGAAATACAATGTAATGATCAGTGTCACTGAGGCGATTTATGGATATTTAAAAAGTCATGGTCAACTGAACTCTTTATATTGTATACGTTTTACATATCAGGTACTGATCAATGTCACCGAGGCGATTTATGGTTATTAGAATTGAATTACAGATATTAAAAAATAATCTTGGTCAACTGAACTCTTTATATAATATACTTAACCAATACTAAAATGATCTGGGTCACAAAGGCGATTTATGGAGATTTGAATTATAGATATCAATAAATCGAATTATGGAGACTTGAACTGAATTATAGATATCAATAAATCATTTATAGATATTAATAAATAGCACCATTTATTGATATTTAAAAATGATTTATAGATATTAATAAATGATTTATAAATATCTATAAATAGTACACTATTTTAAATATCTATAAATCATTTGTAAATATCAATAATTCATTTCTTAATATCAATAAATCAATTTCTAATATCCATAAATAAAGCTGTATTTATCGATATCAATAAATACTGATTCATAGATATTTAAAAATATTTATCAATATCTGTAAATGATTTATTGATATCTATAATTATTTATTAATATCTATAATTCATTTATATATATCAATAAATAGGGAATAAATTCCACAACAGCTTTCCATATTATCGCAGTAGCTCTTTGCAACATCTCAAACTACAGACAATAAAGCGGTAAAAGTTCGGAAAGGGATTTAGTGGTGAATCCGGCAGAAAGAACTTCTGATTGTAGGGATTCTAATGAGGCATGGGTACCTAGTAAATGGTAGGAAGGTCTAAAACTTTAAAACTAAAGGATGCTATAAATCTTGCTCCTCTTGCTAGAGCCAGGATGCGCTTTTGCTATCACTGTGTGTTCTCATTCTTGCGCCAATCGTCCGACGTAAACTTATTTATACAGATCGGTTCCTCTGAAACTGCTGGGCCAATTTGAACCGAACTTTACCAAAATTGTTTTAGTGGTCTCCTAGAAAAAAAAATTGTTTGGGTTCATACCTTATCAAAGATGGCCGCCAACATTTAAACATTGGACTTTATGGGAAAACTTTTGAAGATCTTCTATTCTGCATCTACTAAGCCAATGGGAAACAAATCTGGCCACAACAGTCATGTGGCAATCCCTATGAAAAAAGTCTTTTCAGGTTCGCATCTTTTCCACGATGGACGCCAGCGGGGAATATAGTTGAACATTAGACCCTATGGGAAAACTTTTAAACATCGTCTCCTCTAAAACTACTGAGTAAATTGGATCAAATCTTGGTCAAAATAGTCCTTGGGTCGATCCTATAAAATGTTGTTTTCAGGATTGTACCTTATTCAAAATGGCCGCCTGCCAGCAGGAACATAGTTTCAAAGATCTCCCCTGAAACTACTGAGCCAATGAGAACTAGACCTCAGTAACAAGTGTTTTTGGTTGGTCCTCTACAAAATGTTGTTTTTCGGTTTGCAAATTGTCCAAGATGATAGTTTAACGATACATCCTAAGGGAAAAACATTTTGAAATCATCTAATCTTCAACGACTGGGCCAACTTGAACCAAACTTTGCCATTATAGTCCTTTTGTGGTCCCTACAACAGTTATTTCCCAGGTTTGTAGCTTATCCTAGAGCACCACCAAAAGGAAACATAGTTTAATATTGGACTAAATTGGAAAACTTTCAAAGATTTTCTTTAAAACTAATGAGTCAATTGGAACCAAACTTTGCCACAATAAGTATTATGTGGTCCCCTGCATTTTTTTCTTCAAATTCCTCCTTATTCAAGATGCTAACAAGACCCTTAGGGATAACGAATTAAGAATCAATTAATTTCCAAATAAATACCGAAGCAAGAGCCAAAATCATACATCCAGAATCCATGGCAATATAAAGATTACATACAGACAAAGAAAGTAAACGACCAAGATGAAACAAACATTACATATAATAAACTCCACAAAAATGAAGCACTAACAGTGTGAACCTCTAAAAAAAGGAGTGTCATCAGCTGCTCCGGAAGCATGAACTGCTTCACATGTGACACGACATTTTGTTCTCTGAAACTACTGAGCCAATGAGAACTAAACTTGTAAACTACAGTCTTTGGGAAGTTTCCTACCCAGAAAGTTTTTTTTAAACTTTTGCTTTATCTATTTTTCTCTAAAACCACTGCGCAAATTGGAAACATAACTTACTAGTATGTTAGCCAACGTCCAGGTGTGTGAAACATACTCTTGAAGTCCCATTGTATATAATCTTATCCTAGATATTGTATTTTGGGGTTCCTGGTGAACTTTCAGTATCCATCACCTTAGCAAGACAGTCTATAAAAGTTTTTCTTACAATCAAACACAACTTTGTACAAAGATTAGTCTGCAGATGCTATGACCTGAATTACTTGGAGCTTTACAAGAGGATCGGCAGATATATTGGACATTTTGTTCTTTATCGACGTTTTCATACAATTAACAGTAATCAAGTTTGGCAAGGTCCAAGACGTGTTGTCTTTCGGCAAAGTCCTCAACTGCATCCATCATATCTTGAAACTATACTTTTAATTGATGTGTTTGGGTAAACTCGATTCACCTGTTATGTGAGTATGGTAAGGTAAACTCGATTCACATGTTATGTTGTGTAGGCTATAACTATTTCTCAGGAGTAACAAAAGGGTTTTAAAGTAATATTTTGAAAGAGGATCTACTTTAACCTTGTATAATTTCAAAATTTGACGAATATTTCTTTTCTGTTGACTTCATTCCGCAGTTGTATGTACACTTTTCCGTTTGATTGAAACCACCTGTTAAATTACAGAGGATCTCTTAATCATTTATTTCATGCAAAAATGTTCGATGCACATCTGCATAAAGAAAATGTCGTTGGAAAATTTTTTTATTTCAGTGGCAGGAAATAATATTGAGCATTTAATAAGCTACCCTTAAAAGCAAAATATGAAATCCGAAAAAAAAATAGCCGGAATACACTGTATTGCTACACAAGAAGGATGATATTATAGCTTTCATAGTTCCCATTGGATATTTTCATTCCCATAGGAACAATCACGTATTGTTCGTAAGAACTTCCCTTATAAATCAAATGGAAACCTTTAAAAGTCTCTTTGGAGCAAAAGATCCTATGGGAATAACAATTTCATATGAACTATGAAAGTTTCAATGAGAAATACGATTATTCCTATGAGATTTATTGGCATTGTGACACATTAGAGTCCATATTGGGTTGATGAACCACGTAGACCTACACTTTCTTTTTACCAATGTGAACTCACATTATGTATGCCTTATGTTCTGCTCTAAGAACTCTGGAAAAAAGAAGAATATTGCATAAAAATATCCAAAACATGGTTGATAAATCCTATTTTTGTTCATATAATAAATTTAGCCTCTATAGGTCCCTGATTATTGGAAGCTGAAATCGCAACATTGAATCTGTTGACATGCCCAACTGTCCAAAAATGAAAAAAAAAACCACTAAAATACGATAAAAAAGATAACCGACCTGTAGGTCAATATGGAAAAATTCCAATTCGGCTCAATTGGCCCTAATTCTGAAAAGGGTAGGTTTTAAATTTCGCACAGATTTTAACACAAATTAGACCTTCAATAAAAAATCGCAAATAAATCTTTCACGCATACTAATCAAAGTGGCCGACACTTTTGAAGACTTTCATCATGTGAACGGATAAATAAGTCGTAGAAACGACTTCAAAACTCATGGAAACGACTGAACATCACATGCGAATGGCTTTATAACTCGTGGGAACTCCTTGCATGCATATTGTCACATAAGTATATTATATAAATTCGTATTTTAAAAGTAAACCATATCATATGAATAAATAAACAAAGCAGAACGTGTATTTCGTAGTTACTGTGAGCACTTCGATACAAAATAAAACGGGCAGTTCTCTATATACAGTTCGACAAAACTCAATCCGTGATACCGCCAAACGAGTACCTGTACTGATAAGTCAAACAGACCGATAAACTATCAAAATATATGTCCGGTTCGTTTCATCCTTACCCGGTCTAGGACGACCACGTGATCGACCTAACCCGGTTAACCCGGTTAGTTAGTGAACAGAAACGAACGAAGCAGTTGAAAAAAAAATGACGGACATGGTCTTGAAGCTGTTGCGTATTCTGCAATGGACATGTTAGATTTTTCGGAGGACGAATTTTCTTCATTTCTATACACCAAACAAATTATCTTATTATCCTACAATAAAATAATGTTATATTGTCCTCTTAGGCGGACAATTATGTTGGGGAGGGGCAATTTACTCTCTGCTTATTTACTTATCTATCAAGGACTAATTACTTATTTTCATTTTCATTTTTTCAAGTTATATTCAGTTATGAAAACTGCTACAGCATTAAATCATGTTTATTCAAAAACTATATTATGGCATTTGTCATATGCGCCAACATTTGTTGTAAATTTCAGGTTTGATGTGTTTTTACGCTCATATTGTATTTGTTTTATCACAAATGTTCGTCTAGATGTTAAATTCTTAAAGTAGATTCACCACAATAACCTTAACAAATAATAATTACTCTTGTTGCATTTAGTTTCAGTTCGAATTAAACTTTCTCCGCCATTTTTAAACCGAGTAAGCCGCTCATTTCAAAACGGTCTAACCCGGGTTAACCCGGGTGAACTCATATTTAGAAACGAACGAAAAACCGAATAGACCGGAAGCAAACGGTCTAACCCGGGCAAGAGAAACGAACCGCCCCATAGAAAGGGTAATCCGATACATCCGAAATAGAAATTACGTGAAGTAGTTACGACTGTTTCGTATATCAACATCCGGTACAAAATTTCTAATATTTAACTTTTACATTAATATGCATGGTGATATGTTCACATTATATTTTATTAAATCTATGAAACCTTTTTAGGTTATATTTTCTCCATATTTATTATATTTTGTCTGTTTATTTATATTGAATAATTAACTGCTCCCATATTGTACATTTGGTTCGTTCGTTCAGTTCGTCAGTTATCCGGTTATCTCTATTTTAACGAAAGAGAACCTAAACCTAACCTAGTTATTTCACAAAATTCAAAAAGCGACAGTAAATATAAAATTGCAAACACTTCCAATTACAATGTTGTGTTTCCTTAACTAAATAAATTTATAGGCCATGTATTTGAAAAATATTCATTCTTCGTAAATCGCTACGTCTCTTTTTGTCGCTTTCGTGTGTATTTGTGATTTACGAAAGAGACGAACAAAAGACATTCGAGTTGTCCTTAATTTAAAAATAGATCAGTCATGCATTTCTCATTATGTCATTTGTGAA
>MJUU01016594.1:18117-31414 GCA_002080025.1 Modiolus philippinarum | reverse complement strand
CTAAGTATCATTAGTGACTCTGGTAAAATAAAACTAACATATATGATAGGAGGGATGATTTTGATTTCAATATTACTAATTTCCCTTTCTTGACGGCGACGTTCTCTTACCTCCATACTACGGGGCGTACTTATTTGAATTTAAGCGATTCACTCGCATTTGTTCTACCCTTGACAATTAAGGGCATACGATACAGTATAGATCCAATATTGATTTTTTTCACGAAAATCCCCTATAATATCAATTTTGATATGAGGATTCCTTATATGAAAAGAAAAACATACCTTCATGACTTACTTTTGAGAAATCGCTAATTTTGAGGAAAACCCTATTAATTTTGGTTTTTCATGAAGATATTTTAAATGTTATTTTCAAAATCAAGACAAGATACTCGATGGCAGTTTTCTTTCATTTATTAAAATTCTTGGGTCATTTACAGAATACATGTGTATTTTGTTACAGAATTTTTGTTGCGTATTTACAGAACATTGTTCATATAAGTATAATTAAAATAGAATTGTTGAGGGAATATTTTAGCAGTTGACATTGTGTCACGTGACAAGTTAATTATAAATAACTTCACATATTACCGTAGTTGTAGAAATAATAATCAATTACCTGTGACCTGAATATTTGTAATGTTTTTGAATTTAAAAGATGCAAAAAAAAAATGTTAAAATAATAACTCAAATAATTCAGTATCTGATTAAAAAATTATATAACTAAATTAATAAACCGAGGATTTAGAATTATTTCTTATTTAGTAAGCGTAGTTTGCACTTAGTGCTAATTTGATTCAGAATTGGTAAAAAAAAATGATAGCTTGTATTACTGAAAACAATATTTAATTGCCAATATATAGTTTTGTTTTAAGTACACTCTTAGAGACAAAGGATGAACATTTTTTTTGGCGGATTAAGAGATGAGTTCGGGGTTGGATATCTCTTCCCTTTTTCTCGTTTTTTTTTAATTTGACTGGAACCTCATTGGATCTCCCCTTTTCGAAGGTTGGATCCGCCGTTGTATTTCACTGTCTTTTGACATATTCTTGTTCAGATTTATAAAGTATTGGTGATACTGACAAGTGATCATGTAGGGACGTATATTGATATACGGCCTTGAAGTGATCAATGCAAATGTAAAAAATATGTCAACTCGAATTGAGTATATCTGTAGAATTTAAACTTATCAATTAGTAATATGCAGAATTCAAATTCACAGTAACTTCGGTATTTAGTCATTAGTAAACACTGAAATTTTTTCTCTCTTTTCTACTAAAAAATACGATACGCATAAATTTGAAGTCTTATTAATGCAACCCAGAGGCGATGTGAAAATTATGTTTTTGCCAAATTTCGACAGTTATGCAAGATGTTCCCTTATTACTTCGGAATCATAAAATGGTCAAGATACATAAAAATATGTACAACATTTACATGTGACGTACTTCTTTTATCCATTTTCAATAACATACCAACACATTTTTATGGAATCGCTAGATAAAAATTATATTCCCCGTATTATCATCTATTTATGTCCATACTTACTTATATTAGCTAAAACACGTCTTTTCTTTATCACTAACATTGCAGTTTAATTGGAAAACTTTTATATTCTCCGTATTATCAATATTTGTTCCGAGATGTGCTTTAATCAACCAGTTGGACCGACACTAGACATTGGACAGCTTTCAACGGTAAAGAATATAACCTTGCAATAACCTAGCGTACAAATACACCACTACCAAGAGATGTACGTTTGTCATACCCATTTGATAGACGCAAAACTATATGAGGCTTTCAACAATGAGAAAACACTAATACCTAATAGTACATTGGAGACGGACCCTAACACTACTGGCATTGGCTTGAGCAGAATTCACTTGATGGACGTCGAACCACGCTTCGTCCATGTTTGTCTACATAAATGGATGCGGGATCGGACATAAAATATCACGCAAAGTACACTGATACACACTGTCATCCATTGCCCGAAAGAGGGACCAAAAGACAAGTCGAAATACACACGACCACGGCCACAGGATAGTCATCGAGTTGGTTGTAAAATGACTTGGCAAATAAAATGGGGAGATGAGTGCATTATACTAGTAACTACAGATGGTAAAAATAGTTTGATTTTTTAAAGAAAATATGAAAGCCAAAATGCAAAATTTTGAAAATTTTAACAGAAGACAACTAAAGAGCATACAACTCAATCAATGGAGATCTAACTCTACACTTCAAGAAAAAATAATGGATATTGTCAACGATTAAATGTACAGGAGACAAAATTCCTACAGATATATGGTAAAATTAACCAAATGCAACAACGTTTTATTGTTCTTCATCTGCTATATCTTCAACGTTTTCCATTTAGTCTTTTGTTGCCCGTAAATAATTTTACGATTATCTTTTTTTCGAAATTAATGCGTAAATCCGACTAAACAGTACATCAGTACTTTGATTTTAAATTCAACACGTCCTTAAAATGGCTAATAATGTGTAATTCCAAATTTATGTCGTAAAAGATGACAATTTTGACAAAAAATTCTCGTCAGTTTTGCTTAAGACAAAATGTGAGAAACAAAAACATAAACGGCACAAAGAAGCGGAAGTAAAGCAAAATTAGTTGCTTCAAACAGATTTAGGGAGCGACCATTTGATTTTTATNNAGGGCAAGGAAGGAATTTGAAAAAAAAATCCAGGATCAGAAATTTGGTGAAAAAAAATATCAGGACTGGAGGACGCTGATAAAAAAAATAACCAGGATGACATATCTGAAGCAAAATTACCGGCTTGGACCGAAAAAAATGACAGGATTGCTTCCAGTGAAAAGAAAATGTCAGGCTCAAAGTTTGCGTGAAAAAAATATCCAAGATCTGATGTTTCTTCCTTTCTCCTCCCCCATAAAAATCAAATGGTTGCTCCCTTATGCAACAAGTTTCCCTTTTGTTCAATCATTCCTATACATTTTTTGGTGTGAATTTGAAAATACAAGTGCAGGTTTTACTTATTATTAAGTTTGAAATTCACTGAAACTTTCACAGTATGTTCAGGGAAAATTGCAATTGTTCAGAAGATATTTTAAAATACAAAAATACCCAAGATGCATAGAAAACAGTTAATTTTGGTATGCTGTACACGTGTTTCAAGGAGTAACCACTCATCAGCAGCATTAAAATCAAATCATATTGAAAGCCATAACCAAAAAGGAGTAAAGAAAGGAACTCATTAGTAAAATCAAAATAGTAGGCCAAATCCAGTACCAAGGACGTCCACCAAGTGCAATATACGGAATAAAGCCTATGAATTTTAAGGGGTTATAATTTAAAATTCGATTTGATTTAATTGTTTTTAATTTCATTTTTATTTCTGGAATCAATTGGGGAGCGGGGTTATATATTAGTGAGCCTTGCTCACCGTATTTCTAGTTCACAGAATGTATTTCTTTTACGACTTTAATAAATAACAATATACCGAAGTTACTGTTAAATTAGTTTCTGTACATTGCTATTTCGACAATATTAAGACAATTAAGCTATAATCATACATTGTTTCAAACTTTATATTTATTTCCATTTCATTTCACTACAAACACTTTTCATGAAGTACAGGCACATAAAAAGGTAATATCGGCAATTTGTCCATAAATGTTTGCCATAAAAATGCAACTACCAGGATTAAAGGGTATTAGGCGGAATGTGAAACACAATTATTGTTAGTGGTTTGAAGAAATTACAGTTGTTTTTTGTACAAACATAATTACTGATAAAATTATGTCTCAATGAAATAGTCATTGTACTATCAATAATTGATTTGAACTGTATTCTGTCGGCTTTATAGGTGCAATTTGCACATTATGGATTTTATTCGATTTTTTTAAATATTAACCACATAAAAACAGTGGACAATATCTTTGGTGAATTTGGACCATGGAAAGTGTCAATGGTACAATACGGTGTATGAGATTGTTCAATGCTAAAAATGCAATGATTGGAAAACAAATCAGGTAATTGCCATCACTTTTTTCTACTCATTTTTACACACAGTAATTCCCGTTTTTTAGCTACATAGATAAAGTATAGTTCTGAATTTTCAGAGGAAAAGATTTTACTGCCTTACAACCCTACACGCTCTATTTTTCCCGCCAAAACTGGTCATCACTTCAAGATATAATACTACAATTAATATAACTGTCAATGTTGATTTTCAATGATATTTTTTAAAATTAAAAAACATACTTTCACTTTATGACGACATCCAAGTCCTTATTATCTATTAACAACTGATGTTCGTGATTTTTTACAATAAATGAATATTTTGTCAACAGACCGAACTATTTTTCTTGTTTCTTGGTAAATATCATTCCACACATTCTTGATTTTTTTTTGGGGGGGGGGAGGGGTAAACATTCAGTACATTCTTTCTAAAAGGGAAATAACCTCTCATCAGAAGCATTAGAAATAGGCGATTTTGTTTGTGTTGGGTAAAAGAGAGGGAAATTGTGAATACTCCCAAGCCTTAGGAAACATATAATAGGTAAACAGTGCACATGCTAGATCATGGCACCTTTACAACTTGTGCTAAACACCAGCTCATGCAGGAAATGAGTGACAGTGAATTCGCAGACTTTTTTCCAAATACCAAGTGCACTTTTCTCAACCGTTCCTTTCAATCAAATATTTGATTGCGCTTCAACTACTAGGTCAACTGTTACAAGTCACTTCCTCTTACACTCTCGGGTGTCTGAGATTTCTTGATCTTGACCATCACTGGTGTTAGATTCTTAGAGTTTTACACTAGTGCAAGAAAAAACAAATCACGTGCAATTTATCACAAAAATACTATGATGTGCTGTGCACTTAAGGTATATGAAAAGGGGTAATAACAAACTTACCGAACCGAGTCGTCAAGAGCCGAAGTCCACGAAGTAAATTAAAAACAATGGGTTGAAACCACCGGAATGTCGACCGCAATGTTCCTGACTTGGTACAGGCATTTCAAAAGAAATGGAGGGCTTAACCGGTATTGTGGCACGCCACATGTCTATATTTGTTTTCATTATAAATCATTAATGCATTTAATCTACGTATTTTGAAATAGATTTGTCGTTTGAACTAAAACTTATTAAAAACAAGAGGCTCTCAAGAGCCTGTATCGCTCACCTGGGTCATGGCTGACACAATAAGTCAAAATTATCACAACGTTTAAGGTTCTCATTTTCAAATTTGTTTATTGACTGTTTAAGTGTCTCATTTTGAAGTTTGCTGATGTTATATGATCCCAAATTAAACTATGTTCCCACAGGCAGCTATTTTTGATGGGGCGTAGACCAACTGTCACTTTTCTTGAAGAAGACCATGTTAGGATCATTGTGCCTCACTTTGGTTCCAATTGACATAGTATTTTCATAGGAGATCTTTAAATGATTTCCCATGGGGTCCAAGGTTAAACAATGTTCCCTGCTGACTGCCATCTTGGAGGCTATGCGGACATGCCAGACATTTTATGAAGGGGACCAAGTAAGGACCATTGTGACTAAGTATGATTCCAATTGGTCATGTACTTTCAGAGGAGAAGATCTTTGAACATGTTTCCCTATAGGGTCCAATGTTAAAAACATGTTCCCTCCTGGCGGCCATCTAGGATATGATGTGGACTTGCTGAACACATTTTAAAAGGGACCACGTAAGGACCATTGTGACTAAGTTTGGTTCCAATCGGCCCAGTATTTTCAGAGGAGAAGATTTTTGGAATATTGTCCAATTTTTGACAAAGTTCCCCGCTGGCGGCCATCTTGGATGACGTGCAGTCTTGCCGGACAAAATTTATAAAGGGGACCAACGAAGGACTATTGTGACCATGTTTGGTTCCAATTGACGCAGTGGTTTCAGAGAAGATCTTTGAATGCTTTCCCATAGGGTCCAATGTTTAACCACGTTCCCTGCTGGCGGCAATCTTGGATATGATACGGACTTGCCAGTCATTTTTTTTAAAAAGGAGCCACCTAAGGACCATTGTGCCCAAGTTTTGTTCCAATTGGCCCAAGCTGTTTCAGAGAAGAGAAGAAGATGTTTGAATGAAAAGATTACGACGGACGGACCACTGACACAGTGATGGCAAGAAGATCACCATGGCATAGCCATGCAGGTCAGTCACAAAGTTATGCAGGCATAGAAGCTCAGATGCTATTTCAATATTTATCTGGGAGAGACATTTGAATGGTGGGCAAGCAAGCTTTCCATCATGATACAATATACAACTATATACAATTATTATCAATTTGTGAAATACGTATAGTTTATGAAAGTATTTTTGCAAAAAAAAAAAATGTAAAAGTTTGTACAAAAACACTTTTTTGCTCTTGATTATGTAACAAATAATTATTTCGAATAAAGTGATAACAGGGAATTTCTCTTAAACTTAAAAGAGAAAAGTAAACCAAAGATTTGAACACAGAATTTAAAGGGAAATAACTCATAACCATATGGCATTGAAAATTTTTTTTGGTGAAAAAAGAGTCAATAACTACAACACAGGCAGTTGGATTTTCTTCAAAATTTCAGAGTATGTAGATCTTGATATGTTGAACATTTTTGCAATTTACACTTTACCTCTATCTGTTACAGTTTTTGAAATAAAAAATAAAAAATGCATAAATTTTGAAAATTTTACGGAAAAAGGGCTGTAACTCTGAGACGGGGTTTCCGATTTTCTTTAACATTGCAGGGCAGATAGATCTCGTCATTCTGAACAATTTTACTCCTGTCAGATTTTTGATATCTGCAATGGTTTTTGAGTTATTTGCCAAAAACGGCAATTTACCCCTATGTTATATTTTTAGTAACAGCAGCCATGTTGTTTGGTCCTCGAACTAACTTTCAGACGTACAAATTGGGACGAAAAAACGTTAACCCAACAAAATTTTAAGGTTACAGAAATGCTTAAAGTTCCACCTAAAGAAAACACCTTGCCTACCATGTACTGTATTCCTAAGCATCACAAAAATCCCTTCAAACATCGTTTTATTTCGGCATCTAGTAAGTGTTCTACTACTAATTTATCAATCCATTTAACTAGTTCATTTACTTGTATAAAGGAGTTGGTTATTAAATACTGTGAAAAAAAACTTATCAAAACTCTGGTGTAAATTACTTTTGGAGTGCAAAAATTCAATTGAAGTTTTGGATAAACTACAAACAATTCAAAGACCAGTTTCATCCGTCGACTGTCATGATTTTTCCACCCTATATACTACCATTCCATATAAGTTGATTAAATTAAAATTGGGACAACTTATTAAATGGTCTTTTGAATTTCTGGTCTGCAGTTCATTTGTTCTTACAAAAAGTAAGGATTCTTCTCTAAAATAACCAACAATAATCATTGTTCTTGGGCATGTGATGATATGATTAATGCACTCAATATTTTGCTGGACAACATTTTTGTTCGTCTTGGCCACACAGTATATCAACGCGTCATAGGTATTCCAATGGATACAAATTATGCACCTCTTGCTGCAAATCTTTTTCTGTTCTGTTACGAACTAGACTTCATAAAAAAATCTTCAGAGGGAACTATACCAAACAATGATAACAGCAGGTATATTGACGATATCCTTACTATTGACACTCCCCAGTTTTAAGATTATGTAGACATTATTTACCCACAAGAACTGAAATTAAATAAAGCTAACAATGATTCCAAATACTGCCCTTTTCTAGATCTAACTATCATTATTGACGCTGGTAAAATAGAAACTAAAATATATGATAAAAGGGATGATTTTGATTTCACTATAACTAATTTCCCTTTTCTTGACAGCGACGTTCCTTAGGCTCCATCATTCGGGGTGTGCATTTCTCAACTAGTACGATTCGCAAGTGTTTGTTCTACTCTTGACGATTTTAATGAACGTAACCTTACTATCGCAGCAAAACTTTTACAACAGGGTTACATATTTTCATAACTCGTTGAATACCTTTAAGAAGTTTTATAACAGATATAAATATTTAATATCTAAATATGCCGTTACTCGCAAACAGCTTATTACTAAGGGCATTTCTTATCCTTGTTTTACGGTAATGTTGTTAAAGAATGCCAGGAGCCGATTAAAAATGCAAAAAGCCGGGACGTTACTTACATTCTTTACGTAATAGGAGATATTGACAAGATACTCTGCTTGCATCCGTTAAATTAGCTTTTATATCTAGTGACCTGAAAATTTTACATACATACTGGCCTCTCAATGGTACTGCCGATGTCTACCTGAAATATATGATCATTCTTGACCAAATCCTGCAGGCAGTTTTGAGTTTGATATTACTTCCGTAGTGCGACAGTGTTTTACCAGCAGACTAGGCTCCTTTAGCTATCCGGAAGATGAGCGGCGAACAACCCTTGACTCATCCTTCCAAATTAAGTATTGTCATATTCTCTCCTTTCAATGTCATGGAGTTAGTAGTCTACCTGTGTTGGGTTGTATTTGTATGTTTACTAAACTAAAGGGCAACGTGACAGATAAAGGGGAGGTTTGGGTACCCATAAACCGGTTTAACCCAACCGCTGGCTTTTGCAAATAACGGTACCAAGTCCAGCTGTCCCGAGTTCTTATCGTTGTTTACGTTTGTCTATTGTCTTATTTGTGTTTTTCCTGTGTAGTTCCCTAGCAGATTGTGGCATGTAATTAAAATTTTCAGCCATTGTAGGTGTTTCCTGTTGTCCCTTTTATTTCATTCCTCTGGATTTTCCCGTCATTTAACATCAGAACTATATTTTGTCTAAAAACTAGGAAATTATATCAAGATGTTTATGAAACTTTCTTAGGGTCCTAATTTGACCTATTGAAGAAATTCATGAAATAAAAATTGTAGGGTTAGTGTGAAAAATTCTTTTAGCCAATAAACTGGAAAAACAGAGCAGTTCCGAAATTTGACAAAAGATCAAAACTGTGATGAGTGAGCCACCTTAAAAATATGGCATGTTGAGTGATGATTGGACGACGTTTTGGTGTGGATTTTGATAGTCTTTAGAGAAACAACGGCAGTAGAATACCGAAGGAACAAAGGAGTGCAGTTTACAAAAATCGAAGTCCAAAGACATGGCCAAAACGAGAACACAGAACACAATAACGATAGACACAGAAAACAACAACGTTACATATACAAATCACAGAAATAGAAATCACAACATTCAAAACAAAGGCATAGAGAATACAGTGAGAAATAAAATAAAATACCTGTGTAAGTGCAAGACATGGGAATCTCAGACACACTAGGGTAAGATCGCAATCATCTTTGACTCAGCAGGCTTAGTACGGAGAAAATATTGTATTTGGGTATTGGTTAATTAATTATTTATTCGCAATAAACCTACCTTTCAAACCTATCGAGTGTACATTTCACAACTGTTTCGTTACTTTCGAGCATGCAGGTTGTACATTGTACAGTGATTTTTTAACATTAAAGCACTGTCTCATAAGCAATGAAGTGGGGAATTTGTTCAGCCTATGTTAATCCTCAAGAATTTATATTGCTGTTACCATAACAGCATTGATAGATATGACATGCCAGTGTCCACAAGGAACGCGGACATCTTCAGTTAGATTAAGGTCCTCCCGGATTTGACTATAATACCAATTTTGACTTTTTCCTAGATTGACACAATTACGGTGTGACGGTTGTTGTTAACAGAGCAAGACATGCTTACCCTTCTGGAGCACCTGATGTCACACTCAGTTTCATTGGAGTGTCTTGTTATAAATTATGTATTTTTATTTCTGTGCTTTGAAGCTGTCTTAACATCATTGTTTTTGTGTTCTCGTTTTGGACTTCGATTTTTGTAAATTACACTCCTTTGTTCCTTCGGTATTCTACTGCCTTAGTTCCATGTATGTACAATGAAAAAGTAGTGAAGGATCACAATTGAAGATAAAAATATGGTATCTTCCATATTTCTTCCATATAATCCAGAAAAACTGGGACGTAACTTACATTCTTTACGTAAAAGTAAATATGGACGAGATATTCTGAACAAATCCGTTAAATTGACTTTGGATTCCAGTGACCTGAAGACTTTACATATACACTGGCCTCTCACTGATACTGCCGATGTCTACTGAAATACATGAAGACTCTTTACCATACCCTTCGGAGAGTTTTGAGTTTGATTTTTCTTCCGTAGTGCGACAGTGTTTTACCAGCAGACTAGATTCCTTGAGCTAGCCGGCAGTTTAGCGGCGAGCACTCTTTGACCCTTCTTTCAAAATTATGTTTTGTCATATGCTTTTTCTGTTCCAAGATAGTGGTCATTGAGTTAGTAGTCTACCTGTATAGGGTTTTATTCGCATGTTTATGATACTATAGGGAAACGGGATACAGAAAGGGGAGGTTTGGGTACCCATAAACCGGTTAAACCTTACCACTGGCTTTTGCTAGTGCCGGTACCAAGTCCGGCTATCCCGAGTTCCTATCGTTATTTATGTTTGTCTCTTGTTTTCATTATTGTTTTTCTGGTGCTGTTTGCTTGTTAATTGTAGCATGTTATTGTAGGTCCTGGTCATTGTAGGTGTTTGCTGTTATCCTGTTTTTGTATCTATAACAAAAACCGAAGCATAAAGTGGTGTTTGAAAATCTATAGAATTCTCCGTCATGGCAGTAGTAACAAAATTACCGGAGCCAAAGTCCATGAGACAAAAAGCCAAAATCCGACAGAAATCGGCAGATAATTGTCAATCGCAATGGCCCTTACTTGGCACAGGCTTCTCAAAAGAAATGGTGGGTTAAACCGGTTTTATAGTTTGATTCCTAATTACTGCAAACAAAATTAAAGATTCAACTTGTTCTGGAGATCTTTTGGTTTCAAAATTTACTATATGCTTATAGTAAAATAAGATGTAATAGAATAACTCTTTTTTAAATCAAGAAAACGCTACTTATAAAACATCAGTCCTAAATTATTGTAAGAGAATACAAAACAAGCACTTTTTTGTGGCGTTAATTTTTTTTTGAAAATTGTCAAAAAATAAATATTGAACTTTTTAAACAGAGGTCGTTTTTATATGAAATGCACAGGACATTGTAATGTTACAATACCTTTGACATGTCTCTTTACATTCATACAAGTCGAAAGACATGGCAAAACAAGAATATCAGAAAAGGCAGGACTAAAGACCCTATAAAAAATCAGTCTCACACAAACCTTTTACGTATATATGCAAACCAAATCGTAGATAATGCAACATGGATATGTTTATATTTCGAAAAATTCAAATATTTTAATTATATTACATGTAATGAATTTTCCCAGAAGTTACACTTTATAGGGAAAATATGACATTTAAAACAACTGTAGAAGAGGAAATTTTCGCGAGGGGTTTATTTTCGTTAATTTCTCGATGAGCACATATTCGCGTAAATTTCCCCTCGCAAAAATTTGTTTTTATTGAAACGTAACAAAAAATAAGCGAGAATCGCGAAAATAAAACCTCGCGAACAGGTCCAGGAACCAAAATCGTGAAATTTAAACCACGCGAAAAAAACCTTTAAAGTATTAAATACTCAAACGTTATATTTTTGCGGAAAACGCTTTCGGATTGCTTTTTTATTTTTCGGTGACACATAGCGAGACTTAAATTCCCCTTTGGCAGTAAACATCCATGATTGAAATTTACTAGCAGCAAATTGGAGAAGTTCTGGGTGTATTCTGAATGTTTTAAGATATCATGGATAAAAGTGACAACAAAAGTCCGAATCGATCAAAGGGGGAGACCAGTAAGGAGAATCCTAATAACATATGACAGAATCATGGTAACACAACCCAACACAGAACATGCACATTTTTGGCAAGCCGTGATATTCCCGACTTGGAACGGGCATTTTATGAATAAAATGGTGGGTTAAACCAGGTTTAATAATGCATCAACCTCCCGCTAATATGACGACTAATTATAGCTTCTGTGTGCCCAGATTGTGTAAAATGTCAAAGCCATAATATTGTCAAAACCTAGAATTTTTCCCCACACAGGTAAAATGTTTTAGTCGTTCGATGTACAAGCTCTGTCTCATACAGGTAAAAATGTTTTTGTCGCTCGGTGCACAAATCACACAAAAGTGGCATAAAGAGAAACATCAAAGAAGAAGCCAAAACTTAAACAAAACCGTGTTCAATAAAATTGGAATTGAATATTTATTAATCAAATCTGGATATCGTCCAATAAATTTCTTAAAAAAAAACTATTTATCTGCATTTATCACTGCCCTGATTTAAAGGTTTACGAATTAAACATCTGTGTCATTTCAAAAAATCTTGGTAGTGAGTACATGCTCTAGCGTTACGGATTAATTGAGAAATATATACTTCATACGCTGGGGAAGACGGAATATTACTGTCGAGGTATGGAAATTTAACAATATCAAAATTGAAATCGTCTCCTTTGTCATAAATTCGTGTGCTGAGGTTGCCATTGTCGTCAAACTTAGTCTTAGTTTCATACACGCGTTTTTGGACACTACAAAATTTTATGTTCGGAATTGATAGCAAATTTTAAGTTAAACGAAGATAGTTGTGCTTTAAAACTTATTCTATCCTTGAATACTACTAAGATTAACTTTTGACTACGACACAAACTTGGAAGCTGAGGATAAGAGCACACCGCATAAAGTCAGATGTGAAACTATTTCCAAAGTTGGTGTTCATCTGATATTTGGTGCTGGTCTTTCTGGAAAAAAATCTCTGAGAACACATCCAATGATCACTGTAACAAAAAAAAATTATCCTACAATTTGCCTTGTGGATTCGAAGATAATTCAACTGATGGTGTTGGTAAAAGCTAATCTTTGCATTGCATAAACAAATTGAGCTATTTCGTGCATTTTTCTAAAGATCAATTTATATCAGTCATGATTATTGAGTATAAGTGAAATATTTCCAGCCTGCAAAAATGTAATGTATTTATTACATATAAGTTATACCCATCAAAAGATTCTCGCTATTATTTTCTACAAACGATATAGATAATTCCCGATGAAGATTTACTTTTTAAATTTCTTTTGACACGTCAGATATAAATATTGCATGTAACTGTCTTATCTAGTAATTTTAAATTGATTTTTTGATGAAATATTTTCCTATTGTCAATCTTATTTCGGAAATAGTTTCGAATTAGTCTACAAACTGCATTAAAAATGACAAAAGTGTCAAAAAGAAACAAGAAAATGATGTAATGATGAATGAGAAACATGTTAATACTAACATGTCATCCGTATCTCTTAAATAGCAAAATATCACAGAATATATTT
>MJUU01016594.1:5402-17780 GCA_002080025.1 Modiolus philippinarum | reverse complement strand
TAACCAGAGAAGAAAATGATATGACAGCTTGTTAGTCAGGTATTGATACAAACGTTTTCCACGGTTCATTCCCCGTCCCAAAAAGGCGATTTGAGTTTTTCCTCTTTTAAGACTGGTACAACTATTGATTTAATATGTCCAAAGTTTGTGATAAAACTGATGTTAGTGAATCTTAGTACATTATAGCTATTAGTCTTTTCCTCATGAAATTGCTGGCTATTGTTTTATAATACCGTATAATGCAGTGTGTCCGTCAGTGCATCTGTTCCTTCTTGCTCCCAAGATTCAAAGGTTTTTCACCCTTGTCACTATGATGTTAAGTTTTGCAATTCTAGAAATTTTTCAAACAAGACAAGGGCTACGCATAGTCATATATCCCCGCCACTTCAGAATTTGAAACCCCAGGTAATTGGGGAATTTTTCAAAGATTAAAAGGGGCATAACTTCTACAGAGTCAATCATGACTCATCTCTGAACTGGCCTAAGGTATCCTTGAGCAAAAGCTACTGTATAAATATTATCCAAATCGTTGCGTTGATTCGGGGATAAAAAAATATTGAATAGCATTCCTCTATTAATCTGTCAGGAAAAATCTCAAAAATGGTATGACGCCGCCTAATTTTTCATTAAAAATCCTATAATTATTTCATTTTCACGTACAGCTCGTAAAGATGTGCTATAGTTATACGTTAACCGTGTAGTTAAATACAGGATTATCATATTTTTTTTCTTTGTAATATATTTTTTCAAAGATTATTTAAGTTATTTAAGGGCACATAGGCCTATTTTTGATATTACTACCGGAGCGTACATAGCAGTTGCTAATTTTTTATACAAAAATGAGTTAACAAAATGGACACATTGAATTTCATTTAATGCAGAATCGTTAGCTATTTTTAAAAGCAATTCCTAGCAGTTGTTGTTTTTGCTGATGCAATCTTTTTTTATCGAAAACGACAGGGTTAAATTTTTAGAATGGACATCGATTCAGATATTTCATGTATTTATTGTAGATAATGTAATGTAGGTGTTTAATTATTTCAACAATAGTTGTTTAATTTATTGTACAGTTTATTGTACAATAACTTCCAGAAATTGGAAGTTGTAGCACTGTTTTGGCTCCATCCCACATAGGTATTGGGATTTATTGAACACTTTGTTTTCCAAAGAAAATGAGGAACCACTGTTATTGTATTGGGTTATTGTAAGATAGGGTTATTGTATGAATATTGGGGAATATTGTCCTGAGTAGAATTTTATATTGCACGACCTTGCAAGTGCAATAAATATTCTACCGGGGATAACATTCCCCAATATTCATGCAATAAGATTTTCATTGTATAGAAAAGCTAAAATTTCTGTTAATAAGGGGATTTTCGTTGTCAATTACGTTATGAAATTTAAGTCATATTTGCACGAGTGCAATGAGGAAATTTATTGCACGTTTACTTTTGGTTGCTTTCCTATGGAAATATTATGATGCTATACAATAATATCGTTTTTTCTTTGATGTAGCTACACCTGTTGGGCCTAGATTAGGTAAAGAGGATGAGGATCCCGGATTAACTATGGAAGGGAAAGTCATCGGATTAGAGATGGAAGGGATAAAGGATTCGGGATTAGATAAAAAGGAGAAGGGACACGTATTAGAGAAAGCAGAGAAGTGTCATACCAAATTACATAAAGAAGACAAAGATAAAGAAGAGATTGATCAGACCGGATTTGATATAGAAGAGAAAATAGGACAAACACAAAATGGTATGTGCTCTTGCAATAACTACAAATAAATTTTAGAAATTACTTTTAAATAAGGAAGCGATCATTTGATTTTTATGGAGAGGGGGGGGACAAAGAAGGAATTCAAAAAAGAATCCAGGATCAAAAATTTGGTGGAAAAAATATTAGGACTGGAGGACACTGAAATAAAAAATAACCAGGATGACATATATGAAGCAATATTTCTGGTTTGGACCGAAAAAGAAACGAAAGGGATTGCCTCCAGTGACATAAAAAATGTCAGGCTAAAAGATTGCATGAAAAAAATATTCCAGGATCAGATGTTTTTTTCTTCCTTGCATCACCCCAAAAAAAAAAATTAAAAAAAATAAAATACTTGCTCCCTGAATTATTTATTTTCTGCAATTTCGATTGTTCTCTTGTACAGATATTGTAATAATCGGTTCAAAATAGAATTTTTGATAATTTTTTCTGTATTTGTATTTTCAAAGTACTAATCGAGTTAATTGAATAGAATAGTATCCCTATTTATTCTCTCTTTGATGTAGATACACCCGTTGTACCGAATTCAGATAAAGAAGAGCATGAAGAGAGGGATCCAGGATTATCAATAGGAAAGATGGATCCCGCATTAGATAACGCGGGGAAGGATCCCGAATTGGATGAAGATGACAAGGAGTCCAGATTTGTACAAAATGAAAAGGAGCTCGGATTAGATCAGGAACAAGAGATGGGGGAAAATTCACAAAAAGGTACGCTTACTAGCAATAACTTCTCAAACAATTTAAAAAAATAATTTTTAAAGAGATATCTTCCAGAGAGTTTTCGGTAGTAGCATTAAAAATGAAAAAAAAAATTAAAACAAGATTTGCAATTGCAAGCAACAGCCGATGTAAACAACTAATTTTATGTTTCCATCTTGTTCCAAGCCTAAAAATCTACCCAGAAATCAATATTCCATCGAAGATGAAATTTTTATGTATTTTGGCGGCCATCTCGGAAATGGCAGCCGTTTTTAACATTTTAAGGCAGATGATACAATATCAGATGGTGCTCCAACTGTGTGCAAAGTTTTAAACCATATTTCCTTCAGCCATCTTAAAATAAAAAAATCAGACAAATATTATTGGATTAAAAAAAATAATAAAAATCACAAGAAACCTAGAATAACAACATGTCACCCGAATTAAAAAAAAAATGCTACAAATTTTATTTTTAAAAAAGTGAATGAGTTTATCTTGAATATGAAAGTATTATTTTTTTATGTAGCAGCACTTGTTGAGTCTGAATTAAATCAGGAAGAGAATGATCCTAGATCAGATGAAAAAGAGAACACTAAAAATGAGGAGCAAAGATTAGAAGAAGACCAGGCGGAGCCAGGATCAGATAAAAAAGAGAAAGATGCCGGATTACATCCAAAAGAGAAGGAGCCCCGATCAGATAAAGAAGAGAAGGAGCCTGAATCTGATAGTAAGATAGTATCCCTTATATAAATATAGATTACACCACAAGATTCCGTTCATTACCATATTAATGTATAAAGATAGTTACATTTTAAATTTTTAGCTTTGAGGTTTGTCGGCTATTTGTAAAGTTTTGAATGTAACTATCGAGATTGGATAAAATATGGTAACAAAGTGGTGTAATCTTTTTCGCTAGAGTGATAAATGATAAACCAAGAATTATATTCCGAATAGATTTGATGGGAAATAGCACGGGTCTTTATTCATCATATGTTGCATATGAAAATTTTTCTAATTAGTCAAAAGCGGTTAAAACTTGACATATCATTAGATAATATTGCATATTTGAAAACATAAAGGATTTAAATCCTAAAATTCGAACGTATGGTAGTTATAAAAACTGCTGAGTCAGGGATATCTTCAGCCATAGTTACTTTCGTCCCTTCAGAAATTCTATGGCAGTCACCTCGACAGCAAAGACAGATATTAAATGTCAGTGTCACAAATGAAAACTGACATTTTCAGCTAGATTCACTTCTTACCGGATTTCCATTACCGGTTTTGACTTTACCCTGAATTGACCCACACACAGTCTGACGGGTGCTGTATACAGAGCAGTACATGCTTACCCTTCCGGACCACCTGATGTCGTTCTCGGTTTTTATAGGAGTTACGTGCTTTAGTTTTTAGTGTTGTCATGTTAAATTTTAGTTTTGTCTTCGTTAGTGATGTCTGTGGTACCTGTCTTTCCTATAATTGTCCACCATTGGGAGACTAAAATGATTACAAAAGCTTTTCAAAATTTCACCTTGGTAGTGTTTGAGGGTTAGAGAACTTACACGAACCATGGTTTTTAATTGGTTTTATTTAAGGATTAGAAAATGACAATAACCAATCAGTTGCCTAAGAGATCTTTCAAAACATATACCTCACTGACCGTGTGACGGGTGCTGTATACAGAGCAGGACATGCTTAATTTCTCGAGCACCTTATGTCACTCTGTTTTTTGAGAGTTCACACTGTTAGTGCTTTACTTTTTTGTGTTGTATATGTAGTGGTTGTGTGTTTTGTGGATATGTAGTGTCTTTTGTCTTCCGTCCTCTGGGGTTCTTGATTTTGCCTTGTCTCTGGACTTTTGATATATGTAATCTTGTGCTCTGTTCCTTCGGTATTCTACTGCCGTTGTTTATCAGTACGAGTCCCTAAATAACATGAACACCATAACTTAAATATTAAAAGAACATACATTTCTCGCACAGGGAATCTTTCTACGGACTCCACACCGCAAAAGCGACAAATTCCGTATTGAATTAACAATGAAAGGATATGGAGTAAATGCACTTGAAACATGCTCATACCTTATTGTACGTTCCAGATGGTCCCTAGTACTGATTTGAGCGGTATTCATTGTTAATTTTCGAACAACGCCACATCCTTACCCTTGATCGTTATCAATGATTGTGGGGTTGTTGACGTCAACTAACATAAAATTACCTTTATGTTAGAGATAAGAAACCGTTTAGTCAAATGACAGGATAGGCAACTGCTTTTGAGGTATAAAAGTTTTGATATTTTTCTTCAAATTTGTGAATATGTTTTATTAATCAGAAATATTCGCCGTGGACGTTGGGTAGTCGGTAAGGTGGTTGGCAAACTATCATTAAAGATGCAAAACGACCAAAGGGTTGCAAGTTCTAATCACATCATATGACGGAATTTTTGAGGGACACCAAATTTGTACCTAAGATTTTCAAAACAATGTGTTCACTCCTGCAGAAAAAAGTTGCCTCTGCTGAAAATGGGAGACCAGTTTGAACAATAGCTTCGCTGGGAGTATTGTGGTACAGCAATTGTAAGCCGTTGCCTGAGAAAAGAATCCCAGAAGAATACATTTGTATCACAACTTGACCACAGGCCGGTCATGGAGTCAATTGCAAGAAAATTTGTTTTCTATTCATGCTTTATTTCTCAAGGCTTTTATGGTGTTTTGAAAAGAAAAAAAGATGCCGTACATTCGATACTCTCCCATACACTACTTTATCAAACATGCCATTATCATTTATAGAGAATGGCCGTTTTACACTAGACACTGTTGTCAAAAAGTATTACCATTTGTTTTTTTTTTACAGACACTCAAGATTGTCAAACAATTAAAAGAAAAAGGAAAATTACAAAAAAGATTATCTTTGACCCAGGTGAGTTAAAATGTCTGCCACATTATTTATCTTTCCTGTTGAATCGTTAAGATCAAATATTTTAATGCTATTGAAGATCATTGAAGCCAGCTGAATACAGTCCAATGTTTATGCAAGGACAAATCGATCAAAAATACTACGTACGATTTATTACAATATCATTATATCATGAAAAGAAGGGATATGCAGTAGAGCATTACAGCAGTAAAAATAATGGATATGATTAATGTGTCATGAGCCTAAGGAAGGGATTTATGATCTTTAATGTTTTGTGCATGGATATGTTTTTTTCAAAGTATTTTTGTGCCAAAATATGTTTAAATTTTTAAGGAGTAAAGGTTATAGAAATAAAGACATTACTGTTAACATGGTTCAGAGTTGTGTAGTTGTGTACTTTGATGTTCTAGAATTTTAAAATAATTATTTCAAATAGTTCACGATTCTCCCATTCAGTATCTCATAAATCAAGAAACGTGTTACTGACTGTTCTTTGCAGGCAAATCTTCAAGTGCAGCATTCATTATCTTGAAGAAAATCAAACATTTTTCTTAATTTTATAAGTGCTAAAGTTAATATCCAGGCCATTTGGATAGGAGGATTATGTTGAAAAACTTCCTATGGGAATTTTGCGTTAAATCCCCAGCCTTAATGACTTGTTTTTTATTACGATAATAATTTATTTGGAAAAGACAGACAAAAACCAAAAATTTATGTGCAAAATATTAATATGATTTCTCATGTAAATGCTACAATTATTTCACGCTCCTATTTTAATAAGTTAACATGAGTGTAAAAACAAATGAAACTTTTGTGATAGTTAGGATGTTTTGTAGGACATAAGTGTGGTCTTTTCGAGTCATTTGTCGTTTAGTTTCTATTCATCATTTGTATCTCATTTATTAGTTGATCCTTCATGCAATAAATAGCAGTTTGTCTGTTCAACTGAAAAAAGTTATCTGCATAGAAGTTTTGTAAGCGATGAAAAAACAAGCATTTTACACTGGCGATTTAACATGAAATTCCAATAGGTTTAACATTGAACTGATTAGGCGAAAATTTATCTTCAGGAAAGTGTTTTATCCGAACTTAAATATATTGAAAATATTAACGGGACTAGCATGCCAGCAAATTAGAGCTTTATGCGTATAAATCAAACATGTTTAATTTAAAGTGCTTTTCAAAACTTTCCTAACATCTTGTTTTAAGTCCTTAAACCTAAGCAACATTTCAATGTGCAAATTAGTTAGCCATCTTTTGTTTTATTTTCTTAGATGCAAGACCATCTTCTCCAAAAAAATCAAGAGGAAGCTTAGGCGTTGTACAAAATACAGAGAAAGGTGAGTTTTGTTTTTTAGGGGCCCTATAGGCCTGAAGTAGATCTTTCAGTTCAAGTTTACTCGCCTACAATACGAGCAATAAATCTTCGTTACTTACTTGTAGTTATTACAGTGACTTTTTTGAAAATAGAAGAAAGTGGTCTCAGAAACTGCTTAGTCAGTGATATGTTCAGTCTAATTTAATAGCCTGTTATATTTTATAATCTTATTCATATCTAATTTGAAGGAAATCATGATTTCATGTTCTGATAATTTCGTTTTCAGACAGATCAAAGGACAAACCGACATTTGAAAGTTTCTCTGACCCAACACAAGGTAATTTTTATTCAATCATGTTATAATATATTATAAATTTTAGGTTCTTAAAACATAGCTATAACTATTCAAACAAACTACAAAAGTTGAGGTAGGTCGAGCCTAATAAAAATATCAGACAGATTTTTTTTTTGCTTCTAAGATATTTTCTTGTTTTAACTCCTATGTTCCAAAAATAAAATAAAATGATATGTCACGTATAATTTTTTCTTGTTATCAGGCTTTGAAAAACAGTCCAAATTAAGTATTTTTCAGCATTAATTTAAAAATGAAAGAAAACCCCGAGAACATGCTTATTGTTTAGCTTTCATATGAAAAAAAAATCAGGCAGATTGTTTTTTAGATTTTTATTTTGTTGTATATTTTTCCAAAATGTTTATTTTAAGTACAGTTAAAACAAAATTGCACGAAAATACAAAGACAAGATTTAAATATAAGCGAAAGAATGGTTCACAATGAATTCTTACTTTAAAAAATTCTCATTCAAATTATAAAACGATGAATTTCAGAAATTAGAACACGGTAGATACAATACCGTGAATGAAGACTTTAGAACTTGATAAACAAAGCATAGAAATGGAATCATTTAAAAAAAAAAGAACATAAAATAAGATAAATTGAGTTTATAGAACCGGTAATGTAAAAACATAAAAACTGCAGAAGTACTGGGTATGGATGAAATAGAAACATTGAACGACAGAAAATGAAATATATTAAATTGATATTATAGAATCTTCAATATTATATGTTGAAAATGCAGGATTATGGATAAAAAGTGGAAACAATAAAAAGAGAAGATTAAAATTTACAGCATTAAATTTCTCTGGTGGCGGAAATCCCCTTCATATATTCCGGAATAAAAATCAAGTCATTCCTTATCCGACTAGATTTTCTCAGATGCTCTAAGCGTCAATCGTAACTACTCGGCCATTTACTGTATAAATTACTTTTTCAGTGTAGCGAAAATGGCCGAGTATATACGATTGCTCGGTTAGATGATATCGGTGCATCCATTTTATGAAGAGATGCAATTGAGATTTCAAAACATTGCTTGCTGTGGTTGGTTGTTAATAAATGTGAATTGCGTGGTTTATCTGAAACTACTATAACATGGTAATCATTGCAAAATAACATATTCTTTTTATTCTTGATCTGCCATATATGGGAATGTTTATTTCAATGGCTATATTTGGCGGTGATTTTGTGCAAAATTGACAGTGGTCACTAATAAACGAAATGTTAGGAGAAAAGCAATGGAAAGCCCCTGTTTTTTTCTTGCCGAAAGTTTTGTCGGATAATGAAGTTCAGTAATTAAAAATGTCTGGGATGAAAATTTATTTGGTGAATTCTGTAGACCAGGATTCGTTACTATTGTCGCCTAAGGAAAAATTAATTGTTTATTGTAACCTTTAGTGCCGATCTGTCGGAACAAATATAATATGCCGTAAATTACGTCTGGATCAAACCTTGAGAAATTTTAATGAGAATACTAAGTAATTTTTGTTATTTCAAGATTTACTTAAATCAAGATATTTAAATGAAATGTTTTATATTACAGGGATAACTTTTGAGAGCTACCCGAGCAAAGTTCAAGATGAAGATTGGATTTTAATCAATCCATCGAAAACAGAAAACGAAGAAGGAGAGGTAGCTCCATGGGTTGGGGCTGTTCGTAAAATAACTCCAAAATGGATTCATTTTGACTGGTGCGATGGAGAATTTGTACCAAATTCTACATGGACCGTTGGTGATCTTGTCCCGAAATCGGATAAAACAACTATTGAAAATATAATTGCCAGATTCCGGTGGAATACTAATTTAAAACAGATGCCAGTGGAATTACAGACTGTTTTAAAGGAGTTATGGGAAAGCTGATTAAAACATCTTATATTTCACGACAGGATTATGCGATTATGCCATAAATTTTATACTACTTTTGGTTTTCAGGCTCAAAAATTATTTTATTCCCTTCCACACCTATATGTACTACTCTTAATCATGTGCCCTTCCGTCAGTTTGTTCGTTCACGAGAGTTTCCGACTGATAATACGTGAACACAGTATTCTTGGTATGAAAGTTATTTACCACGAAACCGAGTTTAAATTGAGGTCAAGAGGTCAAAGTGGTCCAGTAGACTTGTTTAAACAATATAAAATGAAACGTTCCAAAAGTACCTTGGAAGAGTTTTACCAAAACGAAAAAAAAAGAAAAATTTAAAGAATATTCCGAAATAAGATTAAAGTTAAATAATTTCATTATCTTTTATGTGAAACTTATATTCCGAAATAAGATTAAAGTTAAATAATTTCATTATCTTTTATGTGAAACTTATATGAAAAATCCTTGAATGCCCCCATTATGCATAAGGAAATATCCAAAGCTGTTAAAATTCTAAGAAAAGATGTATAAATCGGGACGTTTAGCCTCATATATAATGGTATATGGTTCATAATAATCATGTTTAAGATAGTTTGGCTTGCAAATTGGGGTAAGGCAAATCATATATCTTACACATCTGCTTTTTCACTATATTTTAACGGTTTGCAATTTTCTTTTTAAAACTTAAAGCGTAAGGGTGTGGACTCTATAAGTTAAGACAAAGACAATGAATAACACAATATTATTTGCAGAGTTTATTGAAGTTTACAGTTTTCTTTGAATAGTGTTATTGATTATTGTCAGTATGGAAACAAATCAAAGTTATTTTTTATACCCCCGCCTTAAAAGGTCGGGGTATATAGGATTCCTCTCGTCCGTGCGTCCGTCCGTGCGTCCGTCCGTCCGTCCGTCTTTCCGTCCGTCAGTCCGTCACACTTTGGTTTCCAGATGATAACTTGAGTTTGCTTAGAAGGAAAGTTTTAATATTTTGGGACAAGGTTTATATTTATAAAATACAGGTGAAGTTCGATTTTGACTGTGATTGGATTTTGCGTTCCAGAGTTATTGTCCCTGAATTTGGCAAAATCTGTAAATTTTATGGTTTCCGGATGATAACTTGAGTTTGCTTCGAAGGAAAGTTTTAATATTTTAAGACAATGCTTATATTCATAAAATACAGGTCAAATTCGATTTTGACCATGATTGGACTTTGCATTCCAGAGTTATTGCCCCTGAATTAGGCAAAATCTGTAAATTTTATGGTTGCCGGATGATAACTTGAGTTTGCTTTGAAGGAAAGTTTTAATATTTTTGGACAATATTAATATTCTTAAAATACAGGTCAAGTTTGATTTTGACCGTGATCGGATTTTGCCTTCCAGAGTTATTGCCCTGGAATTAGGCAAAATTTGTTAATTTTATTTTTTCCAGATGATAATTTGAGTTTGCTTTGAAGGAAAATTTTAATATTTTGGGACAATGTTTATATTCATAACATTCAGGTCAAGTTCGATTTTGATCGTGATCGGATTTTGCCTTCCAGAGTTATTGCTCCTAAATTTGGAAATATCTGTACATTTTATGGTTTCCGGATGATAACTTCAGTTTGCTTTGAAGGAAAGTTTTAATATATTGGGACAATGCTTATATTCAGAAAAAACAGGTCAAGTTAGATTATGACTGTTATCGGATTTTGCCTTCAGAGTTATTGCCCCTGAAATAGACAAAATCTGTGTATTTTATGGTTTCCGGATGATAACTTGAGTTTGGTTTTAAGGAAAGTTTTTATATTTTTGGACAATGCTTATATTTATAAAATACAGGTCAACTTCGATTTTGACGGTGATCGGATTTTACCTTCCAGAGTTATTGCCCCTGAATTAGGCAAAATTTGTTAATTTTATTTTTTCCAGATGATAACTTGAGTTTGCTTTGAAGGAATTTTTTTAAGTTTTAATATTTTAGGACAATGTTAATATTCTTAAAATACAGGTCAAGTTTGATTTTGACCATGATCGGATTTTGCCTTCCAGAGTTATTGACCCTGAATTAGGCAAAATTTGTTAATTTTATTTTTTCCAGATGATAACTTGAGTTTGCTTTGAAGGAAAGTTTTAACATTTTGGGACAATGTTTATATTCATAACATTCAGGTCAAGTTTGATTTTGATCGTGATCGGATTTTGCCTTCAGAGTTATTGCTCCTAAATTTGGCAATATCTGTAAATTTTATGGTTTCCGGATGATAACTTCAGTTTGCTTTGAAGGAAAGTTTTAATATATTTGAACAATGCTTATATTCATAAAATACAGGTCAAGTTTGATTATGACTGTTATCGGATTTTGCCTTCCAGAGTTATTGCCCTGAATTAGGCAAAATCTGTAAATTTTATGGTTTCCGGATCATAACTTGAGTTTGGTTTTAAGGAAAGTTTTAATATTTTGGGAAAATACTTATATTCATAAAACACAGGTCAAGTTCGATTTTGACCGTGATCATATTTTGGGTATCAGAGTTATTGCCCCTGAATGAGGCATAATCTGTAAATTTTATGGCTTCCAGATGATAACTTCAGTTTCACTTTGCTTTGAAAGAAAGTTTTAATATTTTAGGACAATATTTCTTATTATGAAATACAAGTCACAGTGATCAGATTTTGCGTTCCAGAGTTATTGCCCTTGATTTAGGCAAATTCTGTAAATTTATCGTTTCTGGATTATAACTTCAGTTTTCTGTAAGGGAAAGTTTTAAAATTTTGGAACAATGTTTTTAATTATAAAAAACAGTTCAAGTATGAATTTTACTGTGATCGTATTTGCATGCTGGAGTTATTGCCCCTTAAAGACACAAAATCTGTTAAAGTTATGGTTTCCAGATGATATGAAGGAAAGATTTAATTTTTTGGGTATATTACTTCCCATAAAATACAGGTTGAGTTTGATTTTCACCAGGATCAGACTTTTGGTTCAGAGTTATTGCCCTTGATTAATGCAAAATCTGTATTTTTATGGTTTTCATTCTTTTTATGGAAAGTTATATTTTGGGACTATTTATAAAATACAGGTCAAGTGTATTTCCACTGTGATCTAATTTTGTGCACCAGAATTATTGCCCTTGAATCATGCAAAATCTAATGAAAAAGCTTGTGGACAAGCAAAATAGTTATCCAGGTTGCTGCAACTACTAGAATTGCCTATGGGCGGGGGTATCTTTTGTGATCAACAGATCACCTTTTTCA
Organism: Modiolus philippinarum; assembly: GCA_002080025.1. Lineage (NCBI taxonomy): Eukaryota > Metazoa > Mollusca > Bivalvia > Mytilida > Modiolidae > Modiolus > Modiolus philippinarum. The sequence continues at coordinate 5,616 of MJUU01016594.1, read as the reverse complement.
AGTTTGGAGAGGAAAAGATTCAAATAATTGGAATTTTCACTTTTATTAATAAATAAAAAATATCTTTGCATTATTTTTATACAAGTAATTCATCTCTTTTAACCAGAAAACACTTACATGAAAAGTCTATGTAGGCCTTAAAACTTATAAATTGAAACTCTTTAAACATATTTGATAGGGCAGTTAACTTTTACGTTTGCATGTATGGTGTAGA
>MJUU01016591.1:8260-20442 GCA_002080025.1 Modiolus philippinarum | reverse complement strand
AATAAAATACATATTTATTGGAAGAAATAAGATAACATTCCAATGAACTTAATCAATACAAGTGAAATAGCTATTTTGACAGTTTTATTATTTTAACTGCGATCGTATGTCTTTTGCTGTATTTAATAACTGTACTTTAACACGAAAGGGTTAAAGATTCACTTGATTAAAACTATTACAGCCAAATCAGTGATGATTTAACAATCTTTTTTCGAATACCACTTTGAGGTTTTTTTCTGAAAACTCAAGCCAGCACAAATTGATATACTTAATTTTTTATACGACCGAAATGGTATGGCGCAGTCGTCGTCGTCCGTGCACATTCGTTTTCATTGAATAACTTAGGTCTGGAAGAGGGATCATCATGAAATTTTCACACAATGTTTCCTGCCATAAAAGGAAGCTGTATAGGAAAATAAGGGTTTGTGGCCCTACCCGTTTTAGAAAAAAGGGCCAAAAGGGGCCAATTTGGGTGTTTTCGCAAATATAGATGCAAAATATTTATCTTTTATGGGATTTTCATGGGGTTTCTTTCATTATGTGGCTCATTTAATTACGCATCAGCAGTATGTCGACGGATTTGATCTAGCATTTCCGGGGGTTTTTTTGTAGGCTGATGAGTACTTGATTAAATTGACAAAGAGGAAATTGAAGAGTTTAAGGTTGATTGTGTTGGTGTTTGAATTGCAATTTGAAATTATGAACAGGTGTTAAAATTATGCTGATGGTAGAAGAAGAAATGTTTTAATAATAACTCAAAATTTCTTAATTTCTTTCATAGAAAATAATTTTCAGTATGTATGCAGATTTCAAGTCAAATTCACTTGGGACAGTATCTCGGCCAAGTATCAACTTGTATAATATATATAAATATAATTACTAAATTACTAAAATAATAGAATACAATATACCTTTTTCCAGTATGTTCAGTATTTTAGCTTCTTGTAGGCATAGTGGGAATGTTATATTCCTGGGGAAATTTATATTTTGCAAAGTGCATAAAAAACCTTCTGGACACATTCTTTTCCATGCCTGAAACAGAATAATGCATATATCTTGGGTTTGACATAACTGATAATCTTTAAATATTGATGTGTTTTGTTTTCATGTCTTTGTAATTGTATTATACCTGGGTATACCTGTGTATTTCTTTTAAATATAAAAGATAAAATATTTTGCATTCTTACAGATTTCAAGATACAAACTAAGAAATTGACATTGCATACACAAGGTTGTCCGTTCCACTTCCTTTAGATAATCAAAATTGTTTGATTTTAGATTTATATCTACATAAATCTTTATAATATTTTGTATTTAAGTCAAGAATTACCCTATTATATGTTCTTTGTTTGGGAGTTTATGGTTTCGTTGGTGTTCCTAGTCATTGTAAGAATTACCTGTCATCCCCTTGATACAACTACATAACTTTACTATTTACCCCAATCATAAAAGTCTGCAGTAATATGCATTTTCAGTTTTTTTGTTGCATAGACAAATGGTTTCAGAAGAGTATGATATTTTTACAAAACCATGTAAAATATGGGGCTGAAATATGCAATATTAAAACCAGTATAATCTAAAGAAAGTTTAAAACAATCTCTATTTTTTCTGATATAGCAAATTAAAATTTTGGAATAAGGTAAAAGCTATTGTTATATTAATAAATAAAGTTTGACAATTTCTCATCAGATCAAAAATTGGATGAGATTGTCAAGTTTTTCAAAATAGAAGAAAGGGGGGGTAAACATTAAATCATGAATTCTCCCAAATAGGGTTGTTTTCTTTTCCAGCAAGAGTACAAATAACTCTGATCTGACAGATATTGAACATATGAATGAACAACTTATTCTTTGCTATATAATTTTAATCAATATATAAAATCCATTCTGATTTCTTGCTCATGAATAATTATGATTGCTCAGAATTGCTTCAGCACTGTTTTCAAATGGCACCATGCTTGTCGATATGGCATTTTCCTGAGTTAGGTTGTTAAAATATGTGAAAGTTAACATTAAAAGGAAAGTTTATACCAAATATATACATATATACAGTTAAGCGACAATGAGATAAAAATGACATCAAAAGGTCAGCTTACAACCACAAATACACAAGCATTAATTACATTTAAGTTGAATACTGTGTATGTTACTGTCCTTTGTTTTACAAATTTTGATCATTTTATCAGTAAAACACTAAAGTTTAACCTTCCATGTCAGAGGCTGAGATAACATGTAGCTCAATAAGAGCTTCAATCTGTCCAATTGTTATGAAAGTTTATTGAGATGTTTGTGTTGTTTATGATCTGTTGCTTAAGATTTGAAAAGTAGCATTTTCATGTGATGAAACAGTCAAGGATAGACTGACTTTTTGAGTCTTGAAAAAAATAACATCTATCTACAAACTTGTATCTCTTTTAAAATTTGCAGAAATATGATAAGTATTTAAAAGAACTTATCTTTTAAATTTTGGTGTTTTTTTGTTGTTTTTTTCCGGGGGGGGGGGGGGTTTGGATAAAGGGAGAATAATAAATTCCAATCATGTTTTTAAGTCAGTTTTTTTTCAAGGCTGAGACTAAAGATTCTTACATCTAATGTGACCTAACTCCACTGTGAATTTAGACTGAAGAGGCAAATGACCAGTGCTTTGATTTCAGGGCTATGTACTTTGACCTGGAAATTGAGGTCAAGGTCATGTTCTAAATTTTTACCTTTGTCGTACCTTATAAGTGATATGATGTATCAATCCATGACACAAAATCCCTACATGCTCTTGGGGAAAAAAATCAAAGGAACAAAGTCCTCTGTTTTTTTCATGAACAAATGTATTATTGACTCATCTTTTATAGCTGTAGCCTTCTTAATATCACTTTCTGTTATTTTTTGCCATATGTATCCAAATTGAAAGATCCAAGATCCTGAGATTAGAAAATTAAACTTGGTCTGCTTTTGAAAAGGACAGATATAACTCAAATAACGACAGTTGAAAAAAATGACAAAGGGAAGAATTCTTACATTGGTTTCAGGATTTCCTTCAAAATTGCAGGATAGGTAGACCTTGACATGGCAAACATTTTATCAATTTACACTCCTACATGGGTTTCAGGATTTCCTTCAAATTTTCAGGGCAGCAAGATCTAGACATGGCAAATATTTTATCAAATTATACTTGATAGTTTTCAAAATAACAGATGAAAAAAAAATGATTTTTTTTTAACGGTTTCCGACTTAATGACGGACAGATGGATAGACGAGGGATGCAAAGTGGTGGCAAAATAATGCAGGTGATATTTTTTTAGAGATGGAAATAATAATGTGCTACATACCTTGCATTGGTGATCAGCTTCTTTTCCTACAGTTAGAGTGACAGTTAGGGCTCCAAAGCCTGTAAATAGTTCAATTCAGTATTAATAATATGCAAGAAAACAGGAATTTGTCACAATTTGTTGAATTGTACAACTGTTGCAAGAGTTGAGAAATAAGTAAACATTTTGGGCAACAAATTGGAAATCTGTATTAAGTTCCCTTTTGTCAGTAAAACAGACTTCATTGTATTTAATGAGTGACTGGCGGATGTAGCGTTGATCGGCATCTAACAACTAATACTGCTTAAACCGGTGCTAGGGACCGTCTTGAACTCGCTATGAGGTATAAGTTTTTGCTCATTGTTGAAGGCCTCATGGCGACTTCAAGATGAAGAACGACAATAAAAGCGTCGTTCAGTTGTTGGTTTTCACCACATATTAATTGAGACGTTGTCTCATGTACATTTACTCCATATCCCTTTATTTATTTGTATTAACCAAAAAAATCCAATGTTCCATGAATTTTGTGAAATAAATTACATACAAATTATTCTAAAGTAAAAATTATGCTTTAACTGAAGATATAGGAATATGGGATGAAAGAACGGCTCTTATACTAGACCTCTATACTAGTTGTAGTAGAAAGAAAAGAGGAAAGTCACATTATCATATAAAGCAAAACACTGAATTCCTTAATGTTTTAATCTGCATTATCCATACGTTCAATTTATGATGAATATAAAACTAAGTTGAACAATAGTTAACTACTACATATACTTCAGCACCAAAAGAAAGCTACATAACTTAAAATAATATTTTTACAAGTTTTCTTATGAACAATCAGTACTCTAAAGTTTTATATTATTATTTTTTTGTAAACATTTGAACAACGGAGCCCTGTATGGATCACCATTAATTTAAATTATCACAGAGTTTAAAAGTAAGCAACAATGAATTTTGCGAGAAAATAAAAAATATCATATATGGTGGCTAAAATGTAATTCAGAGTGAAATTTATTTCTTAAATTTGATTTTTATGAATGGGAAAAAAAGAGAAATAATTTATTTTTTTTAATAAATGGCTTATTTTGATGTTTTTGTTGGAGTGATGAACAGATAATGGGGTCATAGGACAAAATTATTAATAATATAGGAATGGATAATTTCATTGAAAGTAAAAAATCCGAGAAGCAATTTAAAAAATCCTTAAATGTAAACTAAAAATAGAATTATGATTGATTGATTGATTGATTGATGTTTTACGCCAACTTCAGCAATATTTCAGCTATATTGTGGCGAGAACTGTTGAATATACTAAACAATTTTAATAAATACATAAAATATCTATATAAAACCATACAGCTTTATACAAGTAAAAGAAATGTGTAAAATGTTAAAAACATATAGAATTATGAAATTCATATATTAACTCAGATTTGTGCAACATCAAAAGTAATGAATAATTTAAAGCAATCAAGGAAAAGTAAAATAGTAACAAATATAAAATAATAATGAAATGTAAAATGTATGAGGCAAAAAAGTAATCCTACTGTCATGACTGTAACTGCCAGCATTGCAAATGAGTGTGTTAGGGTTAAAACTATTTTTCTGCATTTATATTCCCTATGATCTTTCAAAAGGGGGTGTGTTCAAACTCTGCTAGCTTGTTTTTGAAAATTATAAAATTAAGTAGATACCTGAGCCTAGCAAGGAACATAGTCATACCTTTTAGATACAATGGTTTTCTAAACATTTTTTTTACTGAAAAGGGAGGATTGTACAACTTTTTCAAAAACCAAATTCAAAACTAAAAAAAAAATATTTCACAGAAATGAATTTTAATAATGATTTTTGACAGTTTTGGGAAAGCAAAGAGTGCTTGTTTTTCAATTTTGATTAACCTTTTTCTTAAGTGTTCAGCTTTTTGAAAATTTTAGGCCTTGGCTGTTGCAACAGTTTTTTTCCATTTATACAGTCCTGGTAGCCACGTTTGATTTAAAATGGCCAATTTTAAAAGCAACATGGCAACCAAAGGTTTTATTGTGTGGCAAAGTTTGGTTTCAAATGGCTTTGTATTTTTTGAATATTTTCTTATAGGGTCCATTATTGAACTTTGGTCCTAGCTAGTGGCCATCTCAGATCGGCTACTGATACAAGTACAAATAAGCCCACTGATCTGTTTTTTATAGATTTATGATGCTTTCCTTAAAAAATACAAGTTTTATCCTTGCAATTCTCATGTTTATTGTAAGCTGAAACTTTTTTACACTATGTTTTAAAATTTCATATTTATTCATGTTGCATATATGCAAGATTTCCACGTAGAACTAAGAGTACACAACTCATCAATAAATAACTGCACAATCTTACTACCACTGTGATACGCTGTTTCTACGACCTTACTACGACGTTAGCACGACCAATTTTCACCACGACCACGCTACAATTGTTTTGAACATGTTCAAAATTTACGTAGGGCGGTCGAAGTCGACCATGACCTGCCACGATCAATGCAGACCTCAGTACGTCCTTACTACGCTCTCAAAGACCTCGTCACGATTTTTAGGTCTTAGTGCGGTCGTAGCTCAGTGTGATGGGGGCTTATTCACAAACAGATTAGGGTAATAAACGAAATTACATTTTTCCTGTAAAACAATATAAATTAGCGCAGGTACACTAAACATTTATGACTAGTGTAAACTAGTTTACTAGTATGCACACTTGTTGTGTAATCCCATTGAGGGGATTCAGATACAGTCGTTAGATTTAATTGTCACACGGATAATTTTACTATTGACGAATAATATTAGGAGCATGCAGATAATATCATACATAATTGATACAGCTACAGTCTAGATTAAAGCAAATTGGCTGAATAACAAACGAATATGGTTAAGATGTTATGAAATTCGCTAGGAATCTTTTATAGAATTCGACACCATCAATAATTAAAAATTGAATAAGTTATAACACGCTAATAAACGAACATGGTTACAATGTTATGAAATACTCTAGGAAAGGTAATGACACGATTTTTTTATACAACAAAGTGTGAGGAGCTGTGAAAGAGGTTAAGTGGTGCTTCTGGAAGACCCGGCAATGAATCTCTTTTTGTATGGATTCTTATGAAGTTTAGGTACCCAGTAGATGTAAGGGAGTTGATTGTTTTAATCATTGGCGTTAATGCCAAAATTAATGATGCTTAAACTGAAGTGTGATTTTTTACAATCTCATCCCTCGATATTGTAATAGGGGTATAGGTAGGGTTTCCAGATGAATTGTCGATGCCCATCTCCTTCACAAGGCAGTCGAGATAATGTTTCTTACACACAAACAGTATGTTAATAGAAGCTATGTCTGCAGGGACAATGACGTAATTTTCATGGAGATTGGACGGAGTTCTTACTATAAGGGTACCTTCAAATATACTGGGATTTCTGAATTTCATTGCTGTTTTTAAGTGCCGAATGCGATTTACCATTAATGACTTTATGGACCTGATCCAGTCGGACAATGCCTCAACGTCCTCTTTTCCTTTCCCCACTTCCTAGCATAGTCTTCAACTGCATCCATCAAAATCTTGAAATTGTCCTTCCAGTTGATGTGCTGGGGCTCACGGAATTTGGGATCTTTTGAGAAGATATCTCGTTGGTCTGTGTTCATCACACGGTAGATTTTTTGTACCCCCACATGTGGTGTTTGGGATTCATTAGGCTACAAACAAAATACAGAGCAATGAATATGTCTGTATAATATAACCATGAATTAATGTTTGCATGTGATAATTATTTCATTACGAGCTAGAATTAATGACGTTTAAGGGTACATTTTGTGTCATTTTAGTATTTACTTCCTCTTATTGAAATAATCGAGATAAATTTATTTTCCCCCGAGAGGTTTAAATTTAAAAGAGTAAGGAGCAAATCCTCAAGAATTAAGCTTTAGGAGCTTAATTACATATTGAAGATGTGCACTACGCTTCATGTTTTCCAATAATTCATTTGAACCTATAAATTTTGCAATATTGCAGTCACAGCTTGGTAAACACATCTCCTTAAAATAATCAAAATTTATAGAATTAAATGCAACTCAAACTTCAGCAAAATTATGTTTTTCTTTAAATTTGATTTTTTTTTATAATTTTCTTAGGATCAAGTAAAGCTAATGAGCCAGATATGGCCAGCTCCATGATAAATAGAATGGAAAACAATGGATACCCTGTTACAACTATACATGCCGACAATGATGCAACAACCCAAACCATACTGCCATTTAGAATAAAGAAGAAAGATGACAAAACGCATGTAAAGAAAAACTTGTCCAAAAACTCTATGTTATAGCAAAGACACATAAAGATTTAAAAGCAGCCAACGTAATAACCTACATTATACGCTGTTTTATATTTTACGAAAGGATATGGAGTAAATGAACCTGAGACCATAACACACATGTTAACTCCAACTGCAATAATTTTTATGAGCTGTATGGCCATTTCGGAAATTTATTCCTCATCAGCAGCACTAGAACCTAAACAAAGGAAATGCATAATTTAAAAAAAATGTCTAAATTGCATAAAACGAAACGAAATCCGAAAAATCAGTAAAAGGACAAAACTACGATGGAGGGAGTTAATTCTTCAGTTTTAGAATTTACACAAATTTAGATAATAGAAATTGAACAAAGTGTACACATGAGATATTATCTCATGTACAAGTACACCATATCTAAGAAAAATAAAGAGCATACATCTCTACCACGGGGAATTGTTTTATGTATGTAATATCCAAACACCAAGGAAAGAAAGATCTGATGCAAAAGATTTAGAAGCGATAATTACCCACACATTTGGCAATCAAAGCAGATATAGCCCAACCTGGTGTAGACATAATGCAGCACCATCTAAATTCAGGTACCTTAAAATATAGCTAATTTGAGAAAATTATATTGACAGAATTTTTTACCCAAAACGCCACTCTCTACCTTTAACCAAAATTTCTTCTCTGATGTTTTAGATACCTTACATTATTTTAATTGTATAACGCTATCTGATTTTATGTTAATTTTTTTTAAATTATTATAATTTTTAAATGCACTTAAACGTCCTAAATACTTGCAAATTTACACAGATGGCTCTGCAGAGAACTGTGGCTTCTGCAGCCGTTTTCTTNGGGGGGTTCGTACAGCATCTCTTCGACTACCATCCTCTAGTTCCATATTTACTGCTGAAGCTAACGCTATTTACTTAGCACTTAAATGTTGTTCCTCGTGGTGTAGCTGAAACTGGCAGTCTTACATCTTTCTTTTGCTTCCTCTATTCCAACAATGTGTGTTTTCTTCAGATGTATCTGTGAGAATTCTCGACGGAAAAATAATCTGACGCACCCCTGTTCTGTACAATTCACAAAGTGTACATTGTCATTGTATTTTTGCAAGAATTCAGATGCCTCCTCAGATTTCGCTAATCCGCGTATTCTTACCCACTTCTTATTCTTTCATCCTGCTCTTGTTACAAGTATCTTACGGGCTTTTTAATATATCTGCCGACTTTGTATCGTTTTGTGCGCATGCTCTGCTTCAGTCACGTGGCCTCGAATTCCCGCCGCGGGTCGGGCACCAGATTCCGGAATAATTTTTGGGGTGCCCGACCATGCCCCATTATATTCTGGCATGTGAACGTCGTCTTCTTTTTCATCCCGGATCTCATTCCATTAAATTTTCCCTATCTTGGAATTCTATGGCGTTTTCGTCGGTTGCCGAGTGCGTTCGGGCATTCATAGCATTGGATTGTTTAAAGCCCGATACTTTCTTGCAACCTTGGTATTGTTTTAGGACATCACCATGTACATTTACAAGTGGAGAATTTTCTTGCTCTTTATTTTCAAACTCAGAACTCAGTTTTTCCATGATCACCAGTCAAGTGCCGAGCAATTTATGCTTTTATGCCCGATGTATTCTTTTTCTGGTTTCTCCACACTAAATTACCAACTTCATAATCCATTTTTCTTACTTTCAGATCATAATCCTTTTGTCTTTTGGCGGCTCACTGTAAATTTTTACGCACTATTCGATGAGCGTCTTTTATGTTGATTTGAAATCTTCACACATAATTGGTCATTCATTTTCCAGAGGTCTGGTGGGCTAGCTTTAAATACTATTAAGGACAATAAACAGATTTCTGAAGAGGTAAAGAATCTTGTGAGTTAAAAAAAAAGAATATTACTAAAATGCAAAAGGCACCAAACAAAGTATAACAAATATAATTTACAGAAAAAATGATATATCTCAAAATCACTTTCAATAAACCAATGAGCAGTAACTTTTTATACACGGCCACACTAAGTCAGGAGGTGTTATACACTAAGTCAGGAGGTGTTATGTGATATCCTCGACTGTGGGTCTATCTGACCCTTGAAGGTTTGAGACTGATTATTTGTGAATGAAATTTCATTTTGTCCTATAAATACTCAAAACATAAAACATTTTTTATCTTCTGTATATACACCTTAATGAACATATAATCATTAGAATTCAAAACATGTACACATATGTATTTTATCTGCAGTGATGAGAAATAGGTTGTCAAATTGGCCATATACAGAATTTAAATTTACAGTAACTTCAGTATTTTGTGATCAAAGAGTCAATATGAATTATAAGCAGTTTATGTGTGTTTATTTTAATATTTTGATTTTAACTTCTAATATTAATAATGCTATAAAAAACATGACAATAAAAATGAAAGATAGAAAGCCGCCACTTTAAGCACTCATTTTAACCGGACACAGTCTTGGAGGACGCGGATGCTAGGGTATCACATAACCCCCTTACTTCGTGAAGTGAGCTAAAAATGCTACAATAAAAAGAATCAATTGATATATTTTAATTTGCGCTGTCAAAATAAATTGTTTTGTTGTTGTATAGAGTAAAATTTAGATAAAATCCTTTTTTTAATTTAGTCGAAAAAACTGAAAAAAGAGATTAGTTAGAAAAAAAGAAACAAAAAGGAGGGGAAAATGGCAAGGAATAAGGCACTGGAAATATTGAAACCAGCATGCACCAGTTGTGAGAAAATGACAGAAGATATAAGAAGAATTGAAGGAAAGGTAAAATATATGTAAATGTCGGGTCACACATTTTTAACTATGTGCATCTGATGGGACTCAACATAATTAATGTATGGAATTGTTAAGTAAATCTGATTGAATGATTTATTGTTTAACGTCTACTGAGCAATATTTCAGCTATATCAAGACGAGAACAAGTTTGTTAATAAATAATCACTTTGGGATATGGAAAGGGTCATGGAACGAAAAATTATGACTGCCACCGGAAAAGTTCCGGTTAATCGTAAGGGGCGAGGAATTTAGCCTTGTAGCCGTTCACCTACGGACCACTCACAAAGAGCTTGCTTCACGGGTTCTTTTACGTGCAGGAAGCGTTGCATTTCTTCCAACACGTGGACCTGAATTAACATCCCACCCGAAAGATGGGTTGTGTATTTAATAATCCCGCACAACTACGGAATGGGTCCTATTTATATACCCCGGTGTTCCCTCGGGGTCAGCCCCGATTAGATGGGGTCCTACCCCGCAAGCCGGAGATACTAGGTCCTATTTCTATACCCCGGGGTTCCCTCGGGGGGCTATGTAAATCTGTCCCAAGTTATACACCAAATCTGTGACGTGGTTCAAGGGGATCACTAAGAATTATATATATATATATATATATAAACTTTCAGTATGAACAATGTGAATAGCACTAGTATAAATACTGTTTATATTTCAACTCTATCCGAGTCTTTCTCAAAACAACAAAATATATAATAAAACAATAAACTATTTACAAAAAACTACACTACAAAACTTAATTAAATAGGTAAACTACATTTCGGAGACTGAAGGCGTGACCTCAATTATAATGATGTGAAAAAATATTTGCTGGTGTTTGTACATAACATTTACTGCAATATTTTCTTAATTTTTTAACGTTGGTATTATATGCATTTATTGATCTATAACCCTGATGTTAAGACTGGGTTTTAAACGATCAATCCAATAGCTTTCTTTGGATCTTCTCTGGTTTAAATTCCACGATCTATTTTGATCAATTGCGATGACTTGCATATTTTGCCAGTTGTGATTTGGAGTATTAAAATGGATTGCAGTGGCCTGGTTCTGATCTTTGTTTTCGATATGGTTACGATGCAAGTTTATGCGAAGATTGAGCGCATTTCTTGTCTCACCAACATATTGTTCTTTACAGATAGAACATGTAACCAGATAGATGACATTGGGCGATTTACATGATAATTGTCCAAAGATTTTGAAAATATCACCGGTAGCTGTACTTTGGAAAGTTTCAGTCGTGGAACTGTATTTACACAATTTACAACGTCTATCACGGCATGTTGTAAACTGGCCTATCTCGGCCGAAGGTAGTTTAGCCCTAACGAGTATGTCTTTCAGGTTCTTGGGACGACGAAAAGATACAAGCGGGGGAACCCCGGCTTGTATCTTTTCGTCGTCCCAAGAACCTGAAAGACATTCTCGTTAGGGCTAACAGGTTCTTGGGACGACGAAAAGATACAAGCGATATATATTTTTTCACATCATTATAATTGAGGTCACGCCTTCAGTCTCCGAAATGTAGTTTACCTATTTAATTAAGTTTTGTAGTGTAGTTTTTTGTAAATAGTTTATTGTTTTATTATATATTTTGTTGTTTTGAGAAAGACTCGGATAGAGTTGAAATATAAACAGTATTTATACTAGTGCTAACCACATTGTGTGTATCTGTTTAGATCTAGCACAACAGGGATTTTGGGTGTTTTTTGCTTTGTTTTATGTTGTTTATATATATATATATATATATATATATATAA